>OZ010738.1:103638444-103793444 GCA_963932295.1 Tipula lateralis
ATTTATATTGTCTGGCTGCTTTGGCGGCTTTTTGTGAAAAGATTTTAAAATTAGGATTGGGATTGGAAAAGGATGATGGGATATATTTATTCATTCTATGTAGAACGGTTTCAGTGAAATTGGAAATGGCGCCGTCTTTTTCATTGTTATAAAAACAATGGCTATCCCACGGGAAATGTAGAAAAAATGACGGTTACCCATCATTGTCAGCCTCGTTGAAATGCCATAGACACCTTGGCTGCTGTCTAAATTCTGGTGGTGTTTCAACAGATATTTTTACGGTTATCAGGTTGTGGTCAGAATTTGCAATTCCAGCCTCGACACGCGCTTCCATGGAATACTAAATTGTTTTAAGAGAAAGATCCAGAATATGACTGCTTGTAGAATTTAATGTGTAATCACTAACAATCTGTGTAAGATCATGCGAAACAGCAAGCCACTCCGTCTGGCACCCATCACAGTTCGTAATTTGGTGATTCAACCATTCTTTATGGTGGGCATTAAAATCACCAACCATAATTAATTCGCAGTAGGGATGTTGATTGCGAATGTCATCACATTTGTCTGACAAAACCTGAATCCGTTTGATTGGGGGATCTATATAAACTAATTAAGTTTCTGAATCCGTTTGATTGGGGGATCTATATAAACTAATTAAGTTTCTGAATCCGTTTGATTGGGGGATCTATATAAACTAATTAAAAAAAGGATTTTATTAGGGAGGGATATTTTAAGTACAATAGTTTGAGCGGTCTTTGAGAAAATTTCATACTTCTGATGTCGAGCGTACGGTATGAGGTCTTTAATGAATATGCAAACTCCACGTTGCAACTCGAATGCTTGAAGTAGAATTCGTTTTCGTAGATGTAATGAGATACTTTTGCTTACTTTAGCAGTAATATGTCGGTTCTGTGTGATTCGAGATGTCAATGTGCGCAATTTTTAGTAGTCACGAGTCCACGGACATTGGCAAAATGGATGGTAAGACTGTCAATTTTATCTTTACGAGGATTATACCTCGCCCCGCGATCCGAAGAGACATTTTTTAGGGAGTTTCTAATTTAAATATTCATAATAAACTGTATTATTTTGTCTTGTTGCAGTTGCCTAGTGTCCGGTGTGGTAATGGTGAAGTTGAGTTGATGTGCAGGTGTCAAGTGGTATTTTCTAACGGTGTAAACGGCCTTAGCGGTAAAATATTTAACGCAGGGAGGAATACGCCACTATCTTGCTGCTGGTGGTGCTGACTGCGTAGAGACACACAGTGTTGGCTCTAAGAATGCAACCTGGGTGAATCAAAAATATAAAATGTGTCGCAATTATAGCATTATCCTTTGTTTCTCTTATTCTTTCTCTCATTAGCCGATACAAGTTGTGTAACTCAAGGATTCCATGACCTTGAAACGTGCAGGTTTTCGGTTGATGCTTAAATATGGTTGACATATTTTGTTCTAGTTACGACGGAAATAATAACGATGGATGTATTATCTGATGTTTCGCACCTGTAAGTACGTCCAATAGTCCCTTGCGTCTATCTTCAAGGTGTTTGATCACCAGGCTCATTTGCATAGATAAAAGGATGATTGCTAGTGCTTTATCCTAGATGGGTTAACTACTCATTGAGTAATTTTAACTCGTTGTAGAACTGTTGTTGTTACTCCATTAATTTTTTTAACTGTTGGGAGGTGCTGTTATTACTGTGTTTGTATAGTTTCAACGTATTGTCGATAATCAAAGTTTGATTTTTCAGGAGATTTAGAGTGTACTCTTCATTTTGCCTTATCTGGTCGAACTGCTGTTCGTACTGTTCTGCCTCCCATTATGTGTCCGATTAAATCGAATACTTGCCGTCTCGTCTTACGTGGGCTAAGGTCATTCTGAGTTAACAACTCATTATCTTGATTAATCTCTTAATATTTTTTTAGTGATATAAAAATTATTTTCATTTGAAAAATGGATTTCTTATGATGAAAATGGAAATTTTTTCTTTGTACGATACAACACTTCCCGGAAAATTCAATATTTTCACTACTTCAATATGTGCAATAGGAAGTAATTAAGCTTTTTTTTAACTTTTGATTATATACCAGATACTAAAGACATTATAGTAATTTAATTTAAATAATTCATTTACATAAATATAAAATACTATAAAATTTAAGTAATAATCACAAAATTCATCTCAGTTTGTTAATTACAGCTAAACTAAACTAATCCCGCTCAATCACAATTGATTCAGTCTTTATTTACAAGTGAAACTGTCTAAAACAGTTTCTGTCTTTATTCAGTCAAAGTGCAGTTCCACACTTTTCACATCTTAGGTACGTATATCCTTTACAACCGGGCAATTTATATAGAAGACGTTTGTCTTGCCAAACAGGCCAATGACCCACATCGTCAGTTCTAATTTCCTTGAGAGGTATAGGACAGTTGGTGCCTTTTTCCTCTTTTTTTCCAGCCTCTTACTTACATTCGATGGTTGTTCACATGTAGTTCTTCTCTGCTCGTATTTACAAAGTGTCTCGCCTAGATGCAACCGAAAATCTGCTAAATTCAAGATTTCTTTCGCGTCAGCGTTGTTTTAATTGAATTTCCTTATAGATAAGCCACGAAATGAGTACGGACATATCTAACAAATGGAAAAATATACGCATATACCACTTTTTTGATCTAAGTAGTATTTTATATCTACCTATGTAACTATCGAGTAGATACATGGGAAGGTATCTGTTATATTTTTTTATACGTTTGGACAATCAATTCCAATTCTTGATTTGGTTTTTTGTCGTACCTCTTAGAGGACTGTATAGGATTGCGACCAACAAAATTGTAAATCAAAGTCACATGGTTGTCTTTCCACGCTACTGTTGTTAAATTTATTTTATCAATTTCGGCGGTGTATTCAAGAAGTTCCTCTCTTCTCCTTCGCCATCTCCTTCTCTGTGGGCAGATTATAGTTGGGAATCCGTTTTTTTCGAATTGTGCCCAGGTAAAGAATGGCTGCTTTTCTACTATCAGATCTACCAGATCTACTATCAATGGCACCGATGAGTAGTAATTATAAAAGTACACCCTATGGTTTAAATTCCTTGCTACATATCTGAGCATTCGAAAAATTTCATTAGCACTGGCTTCCAAATCTTTTTCAGATGGCAATCGTTTACGGGGATCATTCTCTTGCCCTGTATTTATTTCACAATTATACGAAAAACCGGAAATTTCAGAGAGCTCAAAAAGTTTAAACCCCCTATTTATGGGGCTTATTCGGCAAATATTGTTTTATTGAGCTCTTACATTTAGTTGAACACAGCTGTTCATCAACTGATAGGCATGATTCCAAAGACACTTTTCTAAAATTGTTCTGTAGCCGTTCGATTATTAGTCAAGTTTTATAAAGTCTGTCAAAATCCGATTGATTTGTTTCCTGATTTAACAGATTATCTACACTTGGAGACCAGTAGCGGAATAAATTGTCAGAAAAATCTTCAGGTAGTGATTCGTCATCTCGAAAAATTATCTTTTCTAAATCTTAATTAATAAAATCTCGGCATCGCCATAATATTTTATTGGTGGTTGGTCTATTGCTTCGATTTGAACGATATTATAAATGAAATCTACAGGCATATTCGATATATCAACAAAAAATTCCTATCTTCAAAACATTCATCTTCACTGTCTGTCTAACCCTCAATAATTTCTGAAATTTGAGCTTCAGTAAGATATTTTCTATGCGTCATTCTAGCAGGTTATTCTAAAACATAATCAGTTACTGAAGCCAAAAATTAGATTATTGCAAATATGCAATACAAAGTAAAAACGGTCATCAAATAATTTAATCATTATAATCTTATTATTGCACATATAAATAATCGGTTCTTATTTCAAAATCACTTTTGAATTGCATATCTGCAATATACATACATCAATGAATTTCCTCCATCAATATAGTAAATAATGACATTAATTATTTACAAACATACTCGTATGTCCCACACCTATAAATAAAAATAATACTTACTTTGGTTTGTAGTATTAGCTTTGTTTTTTTTATTTAAAATTCAATAAATTAAAAACCTAGTCGACTGTTTCACCATAGACTGACACTTGTAACTAACATTTTGGCGCTTAAATTGACAATAAAATAAATATATTCCCTATGAACAAATTCAAAAGGATATTATAGACACAGAAATATACAATATGAAGAGACGAATGGTGTTGTTAGATGGCTATCGCAGCTGTTGTATGATAAGATCACATTTGATTGGTTGTACAGGAGGTTTGGGTTTTGGTAAATTACTGATCTAATTCGAAATATGTTCAATGGACGATACCCAAATTAAATCAAAACCAAATCGATCTATTGGTATAACACTCAATAAATTAGAAAAAAATGACGTCAATGTTGGAATTTTACTTGTAAAACAAGTTTTTTTTACATTTTCATCTAAGTCATGTAAAAACGTAAATTAAATGTAAAAAAACGTAGACTTCACCATTCGAAGTGCCATCTGTTTTCAAATGTCAACAATTAACCAACGTTCGCTTTGCTCATTATTAATAAACATAGATATTATTAGTTATTAGTTTGAAAGCGATTTTCACCTTCACTAGAGCCAATTAAGATGGTTTTTGACGAAATTAACCTGTTATTAACTTTAATCTAAATCAAAAGTTGTATGTAGTCGAAAACATAGTCCACAGTTAATTATTTCAAAAATTCTATTCGTAAATTAGTAAGATTTTTTAACAGATGGTGCTATAGTAACAATTAGATTTCATAAGAGATGGCTTTTTTTACATAAAATCATATTAAACATTTTTTACATATATAATGTATAAATGAATTTATGTAAATTATACGTTTTTTACATGTAAAAAACCGTGTAACGTTTCAATAAAACAACTGCTTGATTTTTTATACAATTTTCATTATATGATTTTTTTGTTTTGTTTGTTTTAAAATTACATCTAATCATTTTTTTTGTTTTGTTTTAAATTTGTTCATACATTCATCATTGATAAATAATTTTTTTCTTTGTTTATTTTGTTCATTTTTTTCTGTTTAAATATATAACAACAATTTTTTTTTATTATTTAATTATGTATATATAATTTTTTTGTTTATAAATTATTTCACCATAATTTAATTGTCACCAATTTTTTTTATTTTGTTTAAGAGGAGGTTATATTTTAATTAATTTTAAACAATTAATATATTTATAATCAACATATTTTCTTTTACATAATCATATAATAATAATTACAAAATATAATCATAAGATAATACAAATAACAACGAAAAATATATTTTTATTTTTTAATATTATCTATTTAATTTAATATAGAGTATTTTTATTTTGTTTGTTTATATATTGTTCATGTTTTAACGACAATTATAAATCGAGGAATTTAATAATAACATAAAAACATATAAAATAAAAACTAAATTAAAATTAATATACATATATATTTATGTAATATGTAGTCGAATATAATTTATACATATACATATGTATGTTAAGTATACAGCGAGTTATGAGCTACACTGTAAATGAATTGATTTATCAGTGGGATTTTCATATATTATTTTAATTAATTTATTAATATTTAAATATTTATATATGTGTATTTTTTTTATACAGTTAAAACAATAATATAATTTAATTTAAAACATTGATATTTTATTTTAATTTTTGTCTGTTGAACCTCCTCAAAATTATAAATTTTATTATGCTTAACAATTAATTAACAATTATAGTGGATTTTTTTGTAATTTTTATTATTGTTTTTTTTTAGTTTTCTTGGGAAAAAGGGGCGGAAGGGACAAATAAAAAGGTGTGCGAATTATTTGTTTTAATATTTTTAATTTTTTGTTCTTCATTAATTATATATAACAATTAAGGTATTTTTTGACTACATTAATTAATTTAATTAATTTTTTTGTTTTGTTTAGTATTGTGCTCACATTTCATTAATTTTTTTTATTATTTATAAATATATTTATATATATTTTTACATAAAATATAATTTTTTGTTTGTTTGTATTTGTCATAATTAATTTTATTAATTAATCATTAAGGATATACAATATATATATAGAATTATTTTGTATGTTCTTGTCTAATTTATACAATTATTTTTTTTTATAGAAATTATGAAAATAAAAATTGGCATAGAACTTATTTTTTATATAAAAAAACGTGAAAATATTGTTTTATACAAAATTTGAGATTATGATTTAAGTTAAATTAATTAAATTAAAATTGTACATGTGGATTTTAAGACACATTATTTAATATTTTGACGGTAAGAAATAATAATATAATTTTTATTTTGAATAAGGCAATAGTAGTTTCGGTTTCGACAAATTGAATTTTGTCGCAACGGAATTGATTGGATTTTACAAAATTATTTATATCCACCAGATAAATTGTAATTTTTAATATTTGTAAACGCTACACAATTGTCATCGCACACATCTTTACAGCTTTTCAAGGAAATTGCTTCTTCTTGATGTTTGAAGTGAATTCCATGTTGATTGAATTTATAATTAAATAAGTCGATTGTTCGACCCGCTGTGAGACATTTTGCATCGTCATGCTGAAAACACAAATCAATAATGTTTAGCTTATGCTATTGACCAAAGAAATAATGCTGCAACACCGATCTCCATTATTTGTTACGTGACGAACATTTTCATCACCGAAAAAACGGTCCAATGATAACTCCAGCCTGAAAACCACTCCTTAGTTATTTTTGTGTGCATGAAGAGGTGATCCTTGAAGGACACGAGCACAGAACGCATATTCTGTTTGTTGACTATAAGCTGTTCGGCGAAAAATGCGCTTCATCACTAAATATATTTTTTACGATGAAATGGTCATCTATTTACAACATTTCCACACCCCAATCTGAGAAAGTAAATGGTTTGATATGATCGAATGGCTTTAGTTCTTGTGTTAACTGGATCTTATAAGGGTATAAGCCAAGTCCCTTGCGACCGACGCTTGATCGGTAGCAATATTCTCGATACTTTAACCAAAATAACGCTCTTGATGTTGCAGTTACCGACTCGGAATTGTTGTAGTAAATTTTAATCATTTTAGTACACGTGGTTCGTTCGTGTACTTAACCATGATGAAAATGTTCTTAACTCATTTGCAGTGAAAGCTCAAGTTGGCAAGCCCCAAATGAAAACCCCGTTACTAATAATACTATTATTTTAGGAAGTTCCAATTAAGCCCTTTTTGAGATAAAAGAAATGTATAGAAAATATTTTGAGTGATAAATGAAAATATGTATTCCCATTAACAAGCGTTCTATGAAAAAGTGAACGATGATCTTGTCTATTAGTCGCCTATATCGTGTGATTTAACGGTCCTAGACGTTTTAATTGAGCTATATTAAATCATTAGTCTATGCCAACAAGCCAGCGTCGTAAGGGGAGCTCAGAGCTAATATTGAACGATAGATAGAGGCCATTTTCGTCGAAATGTGTGGCCGAGTCAACGACTTCAAGTCAATAATAAAATGTTCGAGATAATTCAAATGGTTTCTGTTTTATTTAAAATAAAAGTTCTGAAGTCCTTATTGGGAAACCTAATAGTAGTATATAGTCTAAGAGCTTCATTATCGAAGAAAAATTCTCTTTATTAAATTACTCTTTATTTACACGCTTACAAAATTCAATTAACCCAGAAATTGAAAGAAAGAGACAATTTACAACGTCGTAATTTCGCTAGTTGGATTATTGAACAACGAACGACAGATACATTGTTTTCAAGCAAAATTTTGTTTAGTGATGAAGCTCATTTCACAATGGATGGATTCGTCTATAAGCAAAATTGTCGTATCTGGGGTGATGAAATTCCTCGTGTTATTCATGAAAATTCTCTACACCCACCAAAAATTACTGTTTGGTGTGCATTTTGGGCAAATGGAATCATTGGGCCATTCTTCTTCGAAAATGATGCTGGAAATGCTGTTACTGTGAATGCTGAGCGATACCAATCAATGTTGAGACTTTTTATGGACACAGTTGAGTCATATTGATGTGTCTGACGTCTATTTCCAGCAAGACGGTGCTACATGTCACACAACTCGACAAAACATTACGTTTTTGCAATCAAAATTTCCTCAACGTGTAATTTCACGAAATTCAGATTTCAATTGGCCTCCAAGGTCATGTGATCTAACACCATTAGATTTTTTTTTTGTGAGGTTTTTTGAAAAGTCGAGTGTATGCTAACAAGCCACAAACAATTAATGATCTAAAGAACAACATTCAAGTTGCAATTCGTGAAATAACACCAGCAACATGTCGGAAAGTCATTGAAAATTTCGATATTCGGATTGATGCCTGCAGACGCAGTCGTGGTGGACACTTGAATGATATTCTATTCCACGTATAATTGTAATGGATCATACTTTTAATAAAAAAAAACAGCTTGAAAAAATTGCAAATAGTTTGTGTTTTATTTAAAAGAAACATGTAGGCGCGTTTTTTGGATGACCCTTTATTAATGATCGGTGGTGTATGTTATTCTGCTATATACTCGTATTGATATACAAATAAGTTTCCTTTAATTGATATAAGAGGGCGCCAAAAGTAATTTATGGTTAACTTTGCCCGACCTCTACGAAGACGTGAACTAAAAACAACCGTGGGGATACTCACAGGGCACTGCTTACTTGGAGAACATGCGAGAAGGCTAGGTCTAGAAACTAATGAATTTTGCAGAAGCTGCGAGGAGAAGAAAGAGAGGGTAGTCCACCTCATACGCTCATCCCCGGCGTAGGCACACAAAAGACATGAATATTTGGGTAAATTTTTAATAGACTTGAAAACTGAGAAAAGTTATCGAAAATGATTTCAAAGTTTAACAATGAAAGTTTAATGAATTTGAGGTCAAAGATAAAAAATGACCGAAAGTGTTCGAAGAAGTGGAATTGGAAGTATTAGTGGACAAGGATTACACTTATATTGAATATTATTTTTGACAGCTTTCATTATCATTCCTGTTCAATAACGTTTAATAATTTTTTGAAATTATTATCAAAATCAGTGTTCAATTCTCCTAACATATCGTGCACTTCGAGTTATTTCTGTTTTATCTAGTCAAATTCTTGATAGATTTAAAAGCTATTAATCTTTGAATGGTGTAGAGTACCAATAAGAAAAATAAAAGGATTAATAAAAGTGGTTTGATGCACATTGCTCTGGTTAACCAGTCACTGAAAAAGTCGATGAAATTTTGCAATTGATGATGCAAGAACGACACGCAAGCTGTCAGGAAATATCGAAGGAATTAAACATCTACCACAGGAGTTTGGAATCATTTGGAAATAGCAGGTTACAAACCGAAGTTCAATGTTTGGGTGTCCAATGAATCGAATTGACATCAGTGAATTGGTGCTGAAACCCAACGAAATCGAACCATTTTTGAAACGAATCATTACAGGCTATGAAACATAAGCCGTCTTGGTCAAAGATTGGTGACCCTAAACAAACGACTTCAGAGAATTGTCCATTATGGATTGCTGCAACGTGACGAAACCATCAATTCGGCAATGTACTGTGCCCAAATCGACCGTTAGAACGAAACAATCCATAAGGAGCAACCAGAATTGGCCAACAGAAAGTAAGTTGTGTTCTATCATGACAATGAGCGGTCACACACATTTTTGATGACTCGGAACAAATTGATGGAATTTGGTTGGGAAGTTTTATTGTATCCACTATATAGCAGACTAGATTTCAAGAAAGCCTATGACTCGATCAACCGAGAGAGACTATGGTATGCGCTTGAATATTTAGGAATACCGAAAAAATATGTACATCTCTGTAAAATGACAGTAACGCAGTCACAATGCTGTGTTAAAGTTGAGAACAGGCTATCGAGAAATTTTGCAATTAATTCCGGTGTTCGACAAGGAGATGCGCTGTCCCCGATACTTTTTAATCTTATGTTGGAATACATCCTTCGTAAAAGTGCAAGCCTCAGGACAATATCTTATTCCGACAATCCAATCAACTTCTTGCTTATGCAAATGATATCTGTGTGATTGGATTAAATGGCAACGGAGTGAAAGAGATACTTGATCCAGTGGAACAGTGTTCAGCTTCCGTTGGTCTCAAAATCAACGAGTCCAAAACCAAATATCTAATCTCTGGTTTTCGAGACCAAGACGCAATGATTTCAGTAGTGGTAACCACACGTTTGAAGGAGTAATGAGATTCAAGTATCTTGGATCTCTCATCACTCACGATAATAGTGTGGGCGAGGATATCAAGATCCGCCTTGCCGCTGGCAATCGGGCTTTGTATCCTCTACGTCCACTGCTGAAATAAAAATATCTTGCAAATACGGATAAGCTGAAACTGTACAGAGTGTTGATCAGACCCGTTTTCATGTACGGATGTGAGAGTTGGACCTTGACGGATGAGTACGAAAGAATTCCTGAAATCGTGCATGAAATCAAAGGACAGGTTCTGCGTGCTGATCCGAACCGAATGATACAGCGAACCTTTAAGGGAGAACCGCCTTTCGGTAGGCGCTGTCGGTGCCTAGAGGTCGCTGTCGGCGACGATGGCTCCGCGGCGTAGAGAGCGATCTGGTATCTTCAAACTGTCTACAACGGTTTGAAGAACTGGCTCGTGATCGAAACCGATGGAGTCAGATTGTTGACATGGTACGGGCCAATAATGGCCTGTAAAAACCGCTAAACAAAAAAAAATATAGCAGACTACCATTTGTTTCGGTCTCTGCAAAACTGTCTTGATGGTTCAAAAAATTAGCAGATTAAAACGCCACTGAAAACCACTTGGCTAAGTTTTTCGATGATAAACCACAGAAGTTGTATACCAATGTTTCACAAACTAAGCGTCGAATCAATTGGAAACCAGGAGGCCTATTATGAAAAATTCGATATCGGATCCGAAAGCTGATTTTGCTATTATTAAAATTCGACATCGAAAAATTCGCTATTATGACTATATAAAGTCGCGCATGAAATCAAAGGACAGTGAGTACGCTGGCTCGGTCACGTACTACGTGCTGATCCGAACCGAATAATATAGCGATCTTTAAAGGGAGAGCCTCCTTTCGATAGTGGAAGAGGTCGCTGTCGGCGACGATGGCTCCGCGGCGTAGAGAGTGATCTGGCATCTTTTTGTTGCTTATAACAGTATGAAGAGCTGGCTCGTGATCGAAACCGTTGGAGTCAGATTGTTGACTCGGTACGGGCCAATAATGGCCTGTAAAAGCCGTAAAACAAAATTATGAAACAAAAAAGACATAACGAAATCGGATTAGTAGACGAATTTCGGTAAGTGTTATCGAATTTATTAGACAATTAAAACACTATAACAAAATAAAATTAGCAACTTGCTTACATTTGAAAAATTCGCGAAAGATTGGGTTTTTCGATATCGGAAACAATTCGATATCGGATTATTTCATTATAGTCTTGCAAGTACTTATTCTAAAAGACAAAACTTTATTTCTGCATTGTTGAATTTATTTAACTGTTGTGAAACCATTAATTATTTAAGGTTTAAATAATATAATTAGGCAATTTGTTAACTAGTACTATCTATATATTGAATTCAGTATGCTAAACATTTCCCATATATTGAAACCATTCCACTGTACGGAAATATAAATTATTAAATAATTGTTATTGGCACAAAAAGGTTTTTAAGTATTTGAAAAAGGCACAAAAGCTTTTAATAGGGAAATTTTTGTTAATAAATGAAAATGTATGTATAAAGAGAGAAACAACTTACCCTGTGTTTTTTTTTGTTTTAATAATAACAATATAATTATTATATTACTAATAAGTAATGTAAACTATTTTTAATTATTTTTAAAGCAATCGAATTTCCTGTAAGTTTTTAAATTTAAATATTTATATAACTATATATATTATGTATTTTTTGTTTTTAGAATAAGATCACAAAGTTTGTGCCAACATAAAATTTGATAATCGGTGCACCAAAACTAGCTCAAATTTCGTACAACAATACCTTCACATAGTTTATAATAAAATGTAAATATTTTTATGTATATCAAATAAAATAGAAATTTGATTAATTTTATACATATTTATGTTTTGTTCCAATTTTTTATAATTCATACTTTTTTTTGTTTTATTTTATATTTTTTTCACGTAAATAGGCACTGTGATTAAGGCATCTACAGAGTGGAGGTAATTAACATGTATATTTATTTATATAATATATATATAATTATAATTTTATAGAATTTTTCTCATTTATCTTATTATTCATTTAATAAATTAATAAATAGTTTATATTGTGTACTTTATAGTTACGGTTGATCGGTCAGTTACATATTATTATAGTTTTTAATGTAGTCGAAGAGTCGCCATTTTTTTTAAAAATTTAAATAAAATGCTGGTTTTGTTTTGAAAAATAATAATTACTTTTTAATTTTACTATAAAATAAAAAAATAATATATAATATAATAATTTTTTTTTATTACAAAAACAAAAAAACAAAAAAAATTATATTTTTTATGATAATAAAATAATAATAAAACAACTAAATTTAATTAAATACAATAAGTCAATCAGAAAAATCTCTACTTAAATTGTATATACAGTGCAACCAATAAGTCTCAGTACACTGAAAATATACCTAGAAATCGGTCAAATAAACGTTCAAAATTTAGTTATTTCTGACTGCAAAAAGGTTTGGTTTTTTAAATAATAAAACTTGTATGCACATAGATCAGCTTTAAACCAAACATTAATTGGTTTCACTGTATGTATGTATGTGTGTGTGTATTAATATTAATTAATGATAAGAACAAAAGGAAAATAGCGCGATCCGCGTTTTAATTTTAGTTTTTTACTTTTTTTTAGTACAAATTAATAATAACATATTTTGTACATTCATAATTATACCGTATTTACAGATGTTCATTAGTTTTATTTTAATTAATTTAATTATTAATTTTAAATTATGACGTACACATGACTAGATTTTATATTATGTATGTAAATATTATTTATATATTAAATAAAATGTATATATGGCGGCGCATTTTGTTTTTTAGTACACTAATTTATAATCCATTTACACGAGTACATGTTCGTTTTAATCGATGGCATTACCTTGAAATTATTTTCCTTTTGTTTTCTTTTTATGTATAATGTTTAAAATATAAACTAAAACAAACCTATTTATATAGTATAAACTTAAATTAAAATAATAATATATTTCAAATATTGAAAAAAAAACCGAGAAAAAATTAAAGAATAAAATTATACAAATAATAAAACAAAATGGTGTGATGTACCACATGCGATTTTCAATTATCTTGCCCTACAAACAAAACGATTTATTATAAAAAGCTTGCATTCAAATAACCACCAATATTTGAATTCGAAAATAGTACGGGAATCAATCGCAAATTTTTACGTAAACAATAAATTGAATGCAACCAAAACTGCTAGTCAATGTTTTCGTGTATGAAACCAAATCAAAAATAAATATATCTGTAATTTGCTACGTTGCCGAGTTGTACATAATCTATGTATTGATAAAAATGTTTTAAATTTTGTATGTATTAAAATTCTGAAGTGGCCGGTATTATAACTAACAATATTTTTTTTTTCAATTCGCTAATTTTTTGATTTATACAATTTAGTTTAAATGATTAAGCAACGATTTATATTTGTAGCTTTTCATTGTTTTTAATATTTGATTTATGTTAATCTAATTGGTTTCGGAATTACCATATATGGTTCTACATACAATAAAATTTTGCGTTTGATTCTTAAAATTAATCGTGCCGAAATAATTCTTGTCACTGTCGACAATTTCGTACAAAATTGAATTTTATACAAATATTCGAAGTCATAACATAATAAATATTTTCGGTTAGGACTAATTTTAACGAATTATTGGCAATCGTTTTCGAAAAATAAGCTTTATATAATTTAAATAATATAATGTACGTAAAATAAAATTTGACTCACACAAAATTAAAATAAAAAACTTAAAAAAAAATGGCACACAACAAATAATATTACTTTATAGTTATCTATATTTTATAATATGCATGAGTATCAAGAAACTATCAATATTATCTTATATTTTTTGTAAACAGAAGCTAAAAAATATGTTTTTTTTTACATTTATGTATGATTGGTTTTTGTCTCTATCTATATAATATATATAAGTACATTGCACTCTTTTCTCAATTTTTTTGTCTCTTTTTTTTAGTAGTACGGCTCGGAGTGATCATTTCTTTTTTATTTAATATTGAAGAGCTTTTTTGTATTAAATGTATTCACAAATATGTAGTTTATTTAATCTGTTATATATATATATATTTATATATATATATATAAATATATTTATATATTTTTTAATTTTATTTAAAAATAAACACACTTTGGCTAAGGGCGGAAGATTGATATATAATATATGTTTATATATATATTTTTTTGCGTACAGTACACTTTTTGTAATAATTTTTTATTTACTAAAATTAATTTCGGGCCGATTAATGGTTGGAAAAGGAGCTTTTTAAAAGGGGCGATTTGTGTGAATTTTTATATATCTCTAAAATTTTAATATATTATGCATGTAATTCTATATTTTTCTTTAAACTATTTTATCGATTGCGGTATTTAGAAATTATTTCAAAATAATAAATGCAATTGTTTTTTCTTATAATTTTCTCAACGTTGTTTTTAATAATGACTAGAAATGATATTACATAATTATTTCTAAATACCTGACGGATTTTTATCTAACTACGAGTAAATATTGTATTCTCTTTTTGAGGATGTGTCTATATTATTCTGTGATAATTGAGATGTGATGCTGGTGGATTTATTAATATATTATTATTTTTATATTCTACATAAATATATGGAGATGTACTAAAACCATTGTTTGAACAAAATGGCACTCATATTAAAAATTAAATTATTTCTTTTTTTTTTTAGTTTTTTTTTTTTAATAAATTGACTCGATATTTAGTTATAATTAGTATTTTTTGTTCATCTATCTATACAGAGTAAAAATTATAGAAAAATAATAAAGGATTTTGTACGATTTTTGATATATTATTTCTATAATATTGCACTTAAATAACAACAAAATAAAATCTTGACTAATATATAATGTTTTCTAACGCATTAAAAGTGTACCAATTTTTAATTACATTTTACTTTTTAATAAAAAGAGGGTGAGACCTGGAGAGACCTTAACATATTTACTATCTATCTATCTACTATATATTTATATTCTTAATATTAATATATCTATCTTATATAGTTTATATATTATATACAATATAGGTGGCTTAGAGTTATCCATCCTCTCAAAAAAAAAAAATATAGAATATTTATATTTTCTATCTTTCTCTCGCTCGTTTGTTCAGATTCATTCTTACTCTTTCAACACAATAACACTGTTATTGTTATTTTTATGGTTATTAAAATAGTTATTACTATTACTAGAGTTATTACTAATAATATTATTCATATTATACGTATCATTATTATTATAAAAATTATTATTATTATTATCATTATTACTATTTATTATATTATGATAATTATTATTATTACTACTATGATTAGAATTACTACTATAATTACTTATTATAATGTCCGGCTATGTAGTCCAACCCTCACTTATTCGCGGACGTTTATGTGAATTATTATTTGGTGAATCGTAATCGGGTAATGATGACTGGGAACTAACTGAATTCGCGTGCCGCATATCCGGCGATGGAACATTTGTCGGTGTTACCGTACCTGAATAGTTATAAACTTTAAAAATTAAATTAATAATTTTTTAAAGTTTTTTGTAATATAAAAAAAAATAGAAAAAATATTCAATTAGATATAATTTTTATTTATTTATAAATAATATAAGTTTTAGTAAAATAAATACCGGCTAACTTTACACTAATGATTGTATAAATTTTATTAGCGAATCAATAGTTTTAACTATTAAGGTACTCTACAAAAACGAGATGATCACTTATCTTTAGGTCACACTAAGTGCATGTTGAATTTGAAATTGTTTTTATAGAGAAAAGATGATTTTAAAAATTCTGGGAACTAGCGAATAAAATTTAGGTTAATCTGCATTATTGGTACTAGAAAACAATATTCTCGACACTTGAAACAGGCATTAGTTACAGAGACAAATAGATCAGACCAAAAACATTACTATAACCAGATAGCTCTTATGTCAAGAATTTTAAATGGTTATAAGAAGTCTCAATAACCTCTGTATTACCTATATAAGACAACTTTTTTGCAAAGAAATCGATAGTTAAATAACTTTCTCCTAAGACTTATATAAAATAGTATGAAATATAAATAATTTATTTAATCTTTCAGGCCTCTTGGAAATGACGCCTTATCTGACACTCCAAAGCGTGGCATTTTAATAAAAGATCAATTGAAAATTCATGGACTTGCATTTTTTTTTAAATGTTTGTAGTAAAAAATTTGCTGGAATTAAATTTTACTTTTGTTTTGATAAGTTCAGTTTTGTGGGGACACCGTGTCCAGCAGCAAATAATAATCTAATAATCTATGGCTTAGAGGCCGTAAACGGCCCTTACCGCGTCTCAACATGTTGACCTTATGAACCATTTTAACGATTGGTGCACATTGTAGGTGGTCAGCCCAACGAATGTTTTTACACACACACGCGTTTTTATGTCATCCGGTTGCATTTTAATGCAAGAGAGCGTGATGAGAAACTCTCTTAACCATTAAGCTACATTCGGTGACAACCAGAAGCAAATAACGAAAGGAGAAAATTGAGATAGAGTAAGTTGAGTAAATTCGAGTAATTCATACTGTAATATAATCATTAAGCCATGTTGGGTGAGTAGCCAGAAACATAAGAAAAAATGCGAAAGCAGAAAGAATATACACATTACTAACTATTAATAAATCATTCCACATTGTACACGTATAAAGTAACGTCTAATGTCTCTCTACAATATTTGATAGTGCAAAATAGTAATATTAAGTAAAAAAAGTACTTTGAAATGAGTGAAATAATTGTCCTATATGTTTATTTATGGTGGTTGACCAAAATACGAGATATAGCACACTGTTTCTCGAAGCCATACTAACATGACCGTTTAACGAAATAGTGCCAAACTATAGGTGCAAAGCAAATGGAATATTGTTTCTTCCACATCTTCGTATTTATAGCTCCGACAGTAATCAAAACAGTAATCAAAGTAAGAATAAGCAAAGGCTGCTAGCACGAATGATACAGTGTTATGTAGTGATACCTACAATTTTCTAAACATATAATGTTTTGTAGTGTTCTTCGTGGTATAGATGGAAGCTGACCAGATCTGCCCAGATCAAAACACATTAAGAATAATTTTTCTATATACATTGTGTAGCTATTACTATCCATATACGATAAGTTTTTATTTTCAACGACGTTTCTGCTCTAAAAATTAATTTATTTCGCTACTTACAAACTGGTTCAGTTAATGTACAGATATTTCTGCTTAAGTTTGCACAATTGAGGTTTCTAAGCACAACCATCTTCCTATCTTAATAACCGCGAATTATTTAAAAATTGTAGTAATTCTTTCAACACTGTTAGTTTAGAAAGCTTGACTTTACTACAGCAGAAGACTATCACGACTTCTATAACCTATTTATGTTTTAAAAACTAGCCAATATGATACAACATGAGAAACCTTTTAAACAATCGATTTTATCGATTTAGTTCGATGTGAAAGTATAAACACAAATAAGCCAGTTGTAGGATTAACGGGTAGCAAAATTGGAACGCTGACTGATATTGATCGTACGTTTTAAATTAAAATAATTAGAGAAAGCGGTAATATTTCTAAGCCGGTGATTTATAATTTAGGTTTTTCATATTTAAACCAGCAAAAACGTTGATATTAATAAATCTAAATACAAACCTGACGTCGGCGTTAAATGTCCAGTTGATGATGGGCGGGAATTCATGATCAGGTGTTGCTGTGGATGCGACAAAAGTGTTTGATTCGTAATCGCATTGCACATAGTTGTAATAGTTGTTGTATGATTTTGAGAATTATTACTACTACTGTTACCGCCGCCCGATATAATACTATTGTGCTGATGATGATCTCGAGGCGGGGACACTGGTTCTGATTTCACTTTCACTGAAAGTGGCGATGTTGACGGTGGCGGTGTACTATTCGAAACAGCCAAATGTGGTAGCCCACTGTAAAAAAATAAAATAAAAATTAAAATACGATTGTTCCAAAATTATCCGATAAGCCGATATACACACATTTCACCAAACCTTGTATGTTGTACGGTCGTTAAATTTGGATGTCCTGCCCACGCATTTAACGACATCCCAACATCGGATGAATTTAATGAAAAGTCTTGTGGTGTAAATGTTCCTAGCGGGTAGCCGGTCACACATGGTATCGGTGTCTGTAATGCAACCACAGGTGTATTTAAAGTCGATTGGGATTGACGATTGTTATGCTTTAAAAATAGAGTTAATAGAAAAAATTCAAGCAAATTAATTTGTATTAATTATGTTAATATGTACAAATCGTTTTTCAAAAAATTCACAAAAAATTTATCGTTTGTTAATTTGATTAATTCGAAAGCCAATTCAATATCGTTTTTACAACATAGATAACGTGCAAAGCTACATACCTCGGCATACGTTAAATCATCTGCCGTTGTCATATTTGGTGTCATCGGTGTTGGTATGACAACACGCAAATTAGATGAAACTCGACCTTGTCCGCCAGGCGAATGCTGTTTATGAGATATGTGATGAGCTAAAATTAAATAAAAAATCGAATTAATATTTTAAAATATCGATCAACAAGAGTTTATTTAAACCGATACGCTTAGTAAAGGGTTAGTAAAGTTAAATCGCTTACGTTTATGAATATGATTATTGTTATTAGTATGATGATGATGCCCACCTATTCCAGGACTAGGGCCGGGACTCGGTGAGCCACCTAGCGGTGATGATGAGTTTGGATATCCGTTCGACATTTCTAACATTGAACCAGCAGGATATACTAAAAAATACATCAAATATTATTATAGATTACAAATAATAAATTAGCGTAGTTTTCACTTACCAGAATCAGTTTCTGAACTAGACGGTCTCGGACTTATATTTGAATGTGCCATCTGTGGACTTGCTTGTAGCATACTCGAATCACCATAAGCTCCAGCCACTGGTACAGTTACTGGTAATGTATAATTTCCGCTCGACATATTAACACCTCGACCACCCATTTGTTGACTTCGTACCATCAGTTGAAAATCTTCGTCGATTTTATTGAATTTTGCTTCGGTTCGTGGCGTCAAAGTATAATCTCCTTCGGGTTCAGGCGATTCTGGTGACATGACACCATTTTTATTCTCCTTCTGGCGCATATACAGGATTGTACCTAAAAGTGTTAGTGGACAGAGTTCACAACGTATTGGCACAATTTTAAAATTTAAAATACACAAGAAAAAAACAGAAAACAAAACAAAGTAAGACAACTAAATCTTTAACCCTCTTAAAGTAATTTTGTTGCCTTTTTTCGGTTTTGTCCTTTACCGTTCTTTTGTCCTCTCTAATGGACGTTCAATATTTTTATATTTATATATTATTAAAACATAAAATAATTTTAATGGTTTACACAAAAACAACAACAACAAAAATATAAAAATTTAATTTAAAATTTCACGTTTTATAAAAATAAAATTTAATAAGATTATAGGCGAGTGTCGTCCGCGTCTACTTGAAATGGTAAACCATTAAATGAGATTTTTTTTGTTTTTAACGCTTCTGAACTTATCAATACATGTACCTCTATTATATTTTTATTCGTGAGTGATTCATGCGGCTCATTATATTCTGTGTACTTGAGTAATACTTTGTCCATATCTGTACTAGCATATTGATATAATTTGTTACTACTGGAGAATATAATCAATGCGATTTCACAATCGCACAGTACAGATAGTTCGTACGCTTTTTTCATAACGCCAAATTTGCGTTTATTGAAGGTCACCTGAAATGAGAAAATAAATTTTCAATGTTCAATTTATTGGAATAAATAACTAATTAACTTCTGGCACACGACATAACACACACACACACATTATATATACTGTAGTCGCATAATAATTCACATATTACAGTTTTTCACATTTCGATTCCAAACTTATTATATATTTTCGAATTCCCAAATGTAGTAGAGACAAAAAAGAAAAACTATGGCAACATTTATAACCATTAAATAAGATGTTGTTATTGTTTCTTTAACTACCTCGTTGTCGTCGTTTTTCTATGTTTAGTACGTACAAAATTTTCCAATTATGCGTTGGCGGTGAAAACATAATATTATATACGTATGTGGATGTGTATTAGAAGAAAATAATATATCATTTTATTTTCCCGTACACACAAACACCAATATATTATATATATACATATAGAACAGAAACGGTGGGGATAGATTTATATTTGAAGACGATAAATGATATAACGGCTATAGTATCACGCTAGCATCGCGACACACAATTTGGAAACTCGACTTAATAACTCATTTCACCCTTTTTTATTGTGCGTCTACGCGTATATATTGTGCTCGTCGATTCAATATTATACATAATTGAAAATTTGTACCACATAAAATACAATAATATATCAGCGTACATATACATATTTGATTTCTAAAGCCTATGAAAAACATACAAAATATTCATTTTTTCCGCAAATAAACAAAAAAAAAAATTGGGAAAATTGGTTTTTTGCTTCTATTTCGCATCTTCGTCAGTTTTTATTACAACATTTTAACCCTCATTTTCGGTACACGAGAAGAAGCGACGTCTATTTACATTTAACTTATTATTATATTGAAAGAAAAATCATCTTTCAACAATAAAAATAGCAATCACTTCAAAATATGAGTTATCATGTGTACTACAGGTGGCCGACGATAATTTAGCTTAAGAAAGTGTCTTGGTTATAATATCTGAAATGATCTTATCTGCTCTGGTTTTGTAAAGAAACATCATGGATGATTTTCTCTATAAAATTGTGGCGAGCATCATTTTGCATGGATTTGTTTTCTGAAACCGTTAATCTACTTCAATCATAACAAACTTACTTTCTGGTGAATAATGTGAGCTAGAATAATCAATTACTGTTCAAACATTTATTAATGCAGATTCATTTCGTCAACTTCGTAGCAACTAGAATTTGATCTAATTATTTGTGTATAAGCGATGTGTGCTTTGATCGCATACACAAATAATTTTTTAGACATATTGTCGAAAAACGACACAGTTCCTCCCAGCTACTAACTATTGTTTTTCTATAGGTCTACTATCAGCATGTATCAACTGGAAATTTTCAGACGTAACGTTCGAAGTTATGTAATAAAATGCATCGTTGGTGATTTACCATTAAACGCACAAATCATATATACCGTAAACAGACATTTGAATTGGTTTTTAAGTTATATTATTCCAAGAAGTTGTAACAATAGTCTTGATTACTATTTTTATCATTTATCCAATTTCAACATAAAATCTAGTACACAAATTTCAAAAAATGATTATTCACCGTTACTTTCAAAACAATATTGTCTCCACCAGGAAAGTATTAATATACTGAGATTATGCTCCATAAAGAAAGTGAACACACAAAATTCTGGCAAAACACTCCTAGCATATAGACGGGATAGCGGTAGTAGTAGATAACCAATCAGGTCGAAAGACTACCATCAGCCCAACCAGCCAAAAGAGTGTTTAATTCCTAAAGAAAAAGGACAAGTTCGTCCCTTGAGATCTCGCACAGTTACAGAATTTTTTTTTCTTTAAACTCGCCATCATCTGGACAAACCAAAATATTTCTTTCCAACAAATTGCTTCTGTTTTAAGATAGTCGTGAATTAAGCATAAACTGAATGTGAAATCAATTTCTTTGTTTCTGTTTTTCAAGTTTTTTTAATAGATTTATATTTTATCCACATTAATTACATTTTGATATTTCCGTTTGTATAGCTCTTTTTGTTTCTGTTGGTTTACCCTCCCATTATAACATACTGAACTTCATTTTGATCGAATATAGTTTAAACTTTGTAGACAATTCCTTCAAGAGAAATTTGTGAGTTTGATTGTGTTCTTACAATGTGAAATATGGTTACAAGTCTAATAAATTTTCGATTTGAGAATCGCATTTCGTTCAAAAAGTTTTTCGAGTAAGCTTTTTGATATACTTATTTAACTTGTTGTAACAATGTATAGCAAATTCAACCCTAGTATATAATTTGTACATTCATATATTGTAGTACATAAAACCAAACAAAAAAATCAATTTAAATTGAATTTTGTACATAATACTACATCTTACATAGCATACATAAATATGTTTATCCGACATAAATCTTTCTATTATCTGATTTCAATCTATGATAATTGAAATAAAACAAAACAATTCACGTGAAATATTTATATTCACATCCATAAACGAGATAAATAGTAGAGACATCTGGAATCTTAACGATAAATTAAAAATTTAAACATAAACATCAATCATAAAATTAAACAAAAAATAAAATTAAATTAAACTTTCATATTAAGATTGATATACGTTGTAGTGACGGTGTGTTGTTAGGGCCTCCGAAAAGGGTTTATTTAATATAAATATATTATATACGTATACGCCAAAAAAAAATGTTCCATTTTCTTCGAAAAATGTCATAATATTACTCGTTTTCTTTTGTTTTCAAACTTATAGTGAAATCTTATATGTGCGACTGTCAAACACATTTTTAAGTACATATATACAGTAATATAGACGTGTGTTGTGTGGGCTGCAATGAAAATGGCAAGAAACGTGGATAAATCCACAGTGTATAAAATAACTCTTACCTGTCTATTCCGTTCGTCCGTTATCTTAGAAATTTGAATTTTCTTTCTACCCATGGCCGCAATCTTGACAGTTTTAAATAGTTAACGTAGGGGTCAAAAATGTTATAATTTTATTTAGATTTTCTTTTTTTTTACTTATATTTTTAGATAAAAAAAATTACGTAATCGAACATAAAAGGACGAAGAAAAAAATCCCTTTTCCTCAAGTTCAAATTTGTGTTTTGTTTTTCCTTTCTTCCGGGTTTTTCAATATAATATGTCGATATACGTTTCACGTCACACACACAACAAACAAAATTGGATCCTTTTTTTTTTTTTTTGAAAAGCTTAATTACGTATGCGTGTGTCTGTATATGTATATATATATATAATATTTATGTATGTAGACGATCCTTTTTTACTTTAATATTATAAATATAAAATGTCTATATACGTAAGAAAAAACTTGATTTTATCGTTTTCCTCAAGTTTTTCTTCTTTTGTTTTTGTCCTGATTTATTATATATAATATATAAGTATTGTATTTGGTTTGATTTAAGTTTTGTTCAAAATGGACGGTGATGCACTTCAATGATTTGTATATTATATAGTTGGCTGCTAATTTAACGGCTTAAATTGGCCTGAAACGAGAAAAAACGAGAAAATTGATATGAAAATAGTTTATCAAAAATAAAGTAAAATAAACAAAAAAAGGTTAGTGCCCCTCGAGAATAAAGGTGTTATATCAAATTACTTTTCAGTCTTTCAAATCTTATTTGTGGGAGTAAGAGTGTATCAAAATTCTGAGATTTTTCAAACATTTGGGTACTTCGCATGTGGGATTCAACTCTATTTTATTGTAGATAATAGAAATATGGATTTGTTTTTTTTGCTCCATACATATAGCATAAAAATACTGTATCTCATTACAATGAATTGCGATATTTGTATAATTCAATCGAAAATCAAAATGGTGACATCATATATTTGATGTTCGTATACGCTAGAATTTATAAACTTACAAAAATAATAAGCATATCCATTCTACATGTCTTTAATAATATGTTTTAAAGGGAAAGATTAATGTCCTTTTTTTAAATATGTATAGGTGTATAAACATATATATACATATACACACACATTAATCAGCCATATCATTACACATAATAAATTATATTATATGGATAAAAAGTGTAATTCCCTAGAAAATAAAATACAAAACACTTGAGCAAGCAATTCTACACATGATTAAATTATCTTCCTTTATTTTATTTAATCCCGTTTGTTGTTGTTGGTTTTATTATTTTATTTACGTGCACCATTTCATTACGGCAAGGATACATCATGCAACCCTTTTTTTCACTATTATTTTTATTTTGTGATTATTTAATCATCAATTATGATTATAAAAGAATAATAATGGTATTAGATCGCACCTAATGCAAAAACAAGACTTTTACAAATCAGTGTATTTTATGTATGAATAATTATATACTATGTATATGGAAAAAAAAGATGACGCACTATGCTACTATATGCACAGTATTCATAATATATAGAATTTATATAAAGGATAGAAAACTAAACCTTACCACCCTCTTTCTTATATAAATTATTTATTTAGTATAGTTGACCTTAACCCAGATTTTTATGTTTATATATATATATATATATCTACTTTATGTATTTATTATCATAATACATGGTAAAGCAACCCTTGAACCCTTAATTTTAATAATAACAATGATACAAGTCTTGAAAAGAATTTTAACGTTTGTACGATGTACGAATATATTATCGACGAATGTGTTGTTCACGGTACAATCTACCCGCAAAATATAAAACGAAATATTTGTTGTTGTATATATACATATATGTAATTTTGTTACTTTTAGTTCGAGGGATGAACATATGTTTTTACATATTTTTATTTGTTTTTGTTGGAAGGTAATTGGATTATTTAATTTTTTTCGTTTGTTCATTTTATGGCTCATTTCATGAGGTGATGCGAATAATATAAGAGTTTATCCCGTGCGGGTAATATTATATTGCTCTATTAATTTTTTCGTATTTTTATGTCTAATCTTCGGGGAAATTCATAAACACGATAAACGATTTTAAATTTATTCCAATGAGCTCATATTAATCATCGTTTTCGTTTAAGATAATGCATTAACCTTACATTAATTATATTTTAGAACTTTTCATCTCATCTATGTACATATATAGATCTGTTTTGGTCCCGAAGCATACCCAATTTTGACCTAACTTCGTTTCAATGTATAGAAACTTTAATTTTTAAGTTGTTCTTCTTCAGTGAAAGAAAGTAATTGGTCAGTTTCGGGTTAAGTCCTCTAACAAAGTATTTCGCCTTACGACAAGTAGGGAAAGCTGATCAGGCCAGCTTTAAATTCGATATAGGACAACGGTTGTTGATTGTTTCTTTCACTATGTGAAGAGGTAGAGGAACAGCTGGTTCAGGACCTACAAAATATAAGCGAGAACCAGTTTAAGCCAAACAGTCTGCAATTTCGTTGCCCTCAATGTCGCAATGGGCAGGAACCCACATGACCGTTACCTTGTTGTTACAACCAAGTAGGTTTAGAAATTCTCTACCAGTTTGGAACTGGTTAAAGGATTGTTGAAGGAGTTAATAACACCTTACTATCTGTACAAAAATAATCTCATTGTCATTGGCAATGAGGCTAAAAGCTGAAATCACGCAGTGAGTAACCGCATTTAATTCCGATTGATGAATAGTATACAGTAGGTCCTTAGACTGCCTGAGATTCCCAGATATTGCGAAAGACAGTTATAACCAAAGCCAGCACCCTGTTTAGAGACAGATCCGCCAGAAAAGAATACAAGTGATTCGGATATCTGTTTGAGCAAGTGTGACGAGAACCATATATCCCTGGATGGATAACATCTCTCTGTGAAAAATTATAAACAACACAAGCCTATTAATAACCATGTCGATTTTTGGCATAGCTCGTATAAATTCAATAAGAATTGATCTAAAGCCTGAAGTAGTACCGACGCCCCAGCACTTCTCAAGCGAGTGGCAGCCAAACAAGCTGTGCCTTAAACGAAGTAGTTAAATGAAGCATTTTAACTGGGATAGAGAGAATTACCTCCATAGCTAGGAACGGAGTTGAAACCATGGCTGCAGTTACAGCCCGACAATAGTACTCGAAAGAACGTACCAAATTTTTAGAATCTAAAAGTTTCTGTTATCAAATTACAAGATCCTTAAAATGCTTTTCAAGGCTAGTTTTACTCTCATATTAAGCCGATGATCTGGTTTCAATTTACAATATTGTTCTTCCTCCAGCATATAGTCTATTATACACACCAAAATTTATTAACACCACCATAAAAAATCACATCCGGTCCATATCGGGATTCGAAAGTCACATCTCAGTTAAACTGGCGAAGTTTTCATTACTTCGCCATATGATCGTTAACGTTAACTTATACGTTTTGTCTTATATAAAACATGATTACCGGTAATATAATTAGCACCGAGAACCTGTACCAGAATATTTTATCTTTACAATTGAATCCTTACTTTTGATTTCGACAACTACTATATCGCCTACATTTATTATTAGCTCTAATTGAACGTTAGTCAATTCATATTTTTAAAAATTATTATTATTATTTACAATTTTTACTAAAAATATTTTCACTTTGACGTCACATAACTAGTAGTTTCCATTATAATAAAACGAAAGTGAATGAAATCATTAGTAAAGAGGTTCAAATTTTTCGTGGTTCAAATTAAAAAATCTAAATTTGCTCAATTTAAAACTGCACGTTCTCAAATTCATTAGGGTCACTATTAAACTTGGATTACTTTATTTTGAATGAACTTTTATGCCAATTCAATCTGATATAAATAACTTATAATACTATAAGGGAAATCATGTCAATTTTCATAGTAAATGCCAACGACAACATGATTTCGTTAAATATAAGTTTCTGAGAAGATTTCTAGGTGGCATACCAATACGTTTTAACGACAACAATAGATGGCACGCGATGTAATTTTTTAATGAAACGACATAATTTAAAAAAAAAACAAATTTTGTTTTATTTATTTATTATTATTTATAAATATAAGCCCATTTACTTCAAAAATTTTCAAATTCGATTGTAAAATAATTTTTATTTCAATTTTAAATTTTTGTTTCGTGAATAATTCGTTGAATATAAAAAACTGCAGTTAAAAAATGTAAAGATTTCGTTCAACTACTACTAGTGCCATCTTTTAATCTCCTCCGGAATTATATCATGTTGGCACATAATATCGACGCGATTTCCCTTATAGTTATTATTATTTGATCTGCTATTAATTATATCTCGTACAATGGATATACTTATATATTTTCATGTATAATCATTCTTCGAATGATATTTAATAGTTTTTCATAGCTCAAGGGTTGACTTATTTTACTACCTGAAAATTTGATTAACGAGATTTTAAGAATAAAGAACAAACGAAAGAACTTCCATTCACATATCAAAGCTCATTTAAAACATCATCTAAAATTATTGATTTAAATTTCAATTTGTTGACATATAGAACAAGCAAGGTGGCGGGACTTCTTACATAATGAATGAAACTGGCAAATTAACTCAGGTACAACTTCTTGCGAAATTATGAAACATAATAGCTGTAATCAAAAACTATATCTACAACTACAATGATAGAATTTTATTTTCATTTCTTAGATTCACGTTGCAAGAGGTGATGATCTTGAGTGTGACTATTATGGATGTATGTGTGGACTGTCAACCCTAATGGTACAAGCGATGACGTCTCTCTATTGAAAAAATACAAATGATATGGTTGATAGATTATCTATTTGTACCGTGTACCA
Source organism: Tipula lateralis (assembly GCA_963932295.1). Lineage (NCBI taxonomy): Eukaryota > Metazoa > Arthropoda > Insecta > Diptera > Tipulidae > Tipula > Tipula lateralis. The sequence continues at coordinate 103,666,249 of OZ010738.1, forward strand.
TACGTTGCCACTAAGTCCTACTCCTTCAGTACAGTGTCAAATCATTTATAGGAACATGACGAAGCTAGACGTTATAATATTAGGGACATAACAAGACAGTCTAAAAGCTAACATTTTATAAGCGGATACCTACAAAGGGTAGATTCTCACACTGAGATACACTGAGGAGAGCTTTAAACTAGAAACTGAAAAAAAAAACAAATTAACGAAATTATTCAAGCAACGGGGGAATTTTCATACTTTTCTCATTTTCTTCCTCTACATAATATTTTCATTTTTATGAATGTCCATTCCCATTATTTTTTTGTTATAATTTAGATTATCCTCATTCTTTGTATCGCACATATTTCTTCGTTTTTTTTTTGGTAAACGCCACGGATATCTATTTATATTCAAACACGTAAAGTAAAAAATAAAATGTATCTTTTTTACAACCTCAGTGTCTCATTATTATGATTATTATAATATTTTTGGTGTCATTTTTATGATATCCCCAAAAGACTGTGTATATACAATACGCCAGCTATACGACTCTTGATTATAATTTTATGGTAAAGGCATGGTACGAAACGAAGGGCAAAAATGAAATATAAAAATGTTGATGGTTGGGTGCCATATAAATTATAGGACATACTGTAAAAATGTACATATACATTATTAATCACTAATTATTACTTTGACATGATATAGTATTGTGACATAAAATTAATCAACCGATTAGAAAAGTTTTTTGCTTCCCAAAACGTTATCAAAAATTGTAATTTTATGTATATGAATATTATTCATGTATAATTATATTGTACGTGAAACGACCAGAGAGCCGCGCAACATGATAATGATATAAATGTCAGTTGGGTTCCATAATTCGTTCACAGATGGAATTTGCATATATATTATGATGTGATTTTTAATTTTATGCTATTTAAATATGTGAAATAATTTATATATCTTATCAGTTACATTTATCAGTATTTTTGCTATTTTTTTATAATATAAAAAAGAAAGTTAAAATAATTATCAAATGAAAACATTAATCACATGTCTTTGTTGTTATTTATTTTATATTTCATGTTTATAAAGATAACATATAAAAGAAACATTATATATATATATATATATATATATATATATATATATATATATATATATATATATATATATATATATATATACATATGCATATATATATATATATATATATATATATATATATATATATATATATATATATTATATATGCATATATATATATATATATATATATATATATATATATATATATATATATATATATATATAATCCAATAATTTACAAAGCCCTTCTCTGAGGTTCATCAACTACAATTTACTGATTTTTATTTATGGATGCTATATAGTTGTGTTTTTGGAACATATTATTACAAAGTACGACCTTTAACTTGTAGCAGTGAACATAACAATAGGTGGAACAAGTAACTAATTCACCAGTATTGCTAACTTGCAATTCAATAACGTATCTTACAAACTTGTACGTCATCGTCTTCCTAGAGCGTTTTTTCATAAATATGTCATTAGATGATCAACCTTGTTGCTAAATTCTGAATTGAATTACTTTTCAAAAAAATTTTGTTTATAACTACTAACTGTAAAAGAAGAACACAGATTGGCACGTAATTCGATGCATATATACTTAAAGCTTTTCGAATGTTAAGCTAAAAATTTAACAAAAAATTGTAAATCGTAAACCATCATTTTCATCAGGTTAAGATATTATAGGCAATACATATTCTGTTTACCCAATGAAAAAATTATTTCAATAATTGTGATCAATAGTTTTATGCTTGTAATACATTGAGATAGTAATCAGACCAATGTCTGTCTATTTTAACAGTCAGACGTCGTTTAAACGAGGCCAGTCTGTTTTCGGAAAGAGATTCTTTGTACTGATCGCAACCCATGTTCGAATGTATTGTTGAACAATGTATTGTGGCAAGAGCGAAATACGATAGAGGATATGTAATGATGAGATGTTCTGAACTCGGAAACTATGACTATAATGTTACTGTTGCGATGAATTTATTTTCTAACAGCATTATCATATTCCTAGGATCGAAATTGTAGAAAATACACTTTATTTAATAGCGATATGTTAGACATGTTGGTTACACAAATACGGAAACCATGTACCATAGGTCAAAAGATAAACGATGAATATACTATTTGTTGAGCCTTATAATTTAAAAAAAAAAGTGTAGACTACCAGATGTGGAAAAGAGTGGACGAAAAACAAGTTGCACTTTACAACCAAAACTAGGGCTAAGAAGATATATCCATGAATTTTTTATTAGAAAGGCTCGTTGTTGAAGGAGATGAGTTATCTAACCACAGAAAAATCGACAGGACCAAAGATGGAAAAACGACATGCTTAAACAAGGAAATATATATGCAGAAAGAACTAATAGACTGGCGCCTTTCGGTTATATGTCGGGAACTTTTTATTTTGGGTGTGAGAGATGATCGTGTAAATCGTGCACTCCATTTTCAAAATATGAAATTTTTAAAAACGTATTAATGATTTGAATGGTCTTAGTTGAGATGCGGTAAGGGCCGTTTACGACCTTTAAGCCACATATTATAGTGAAAGAATCTTATTGCTACAAAAGTATATTCGGTAAAGAGAAATGAGAGGAAGGGTTCGCAAGAACCACCTTATAATTTCGTAATTATACATAACGTGTTATAATTTTTCGTTTTTGTTTCGAAATTTAGCTTGACGATGTATCAGCTGTGAAACCTACGAAGTTTTGGGCAACTAATTCAAAAGTTTAATATGAACTAAATGAATCATGTCTGTTTTTAACTCTAACATCCAAGAATTGACAGAAGGTAACAGAAATTAATGAAGTTAATCACCTCCAAACTGACGACTAAATGATACAATATTTAAATGAAATAAATCGTTTGTCCTATATTCAAGCACGAGTAAAGAATAGAACAACAACAATGCCATGGTCGATTGACTCCTCGATAAAGTCATTCAAATAAAAATTTTCATTTTTCTTTTCGCACAATTGTACGGCACATAGCACACACAAATTGTATCCCATTTGTATTGTTGGTTGGCGGTTACGCTGCGATGCCGTATTTATTATGTTTTTCCTAATTTAGAAAATTAATTTGTAAATTTAGATAACACCAAAAAGTATATAAAGTGATGTGTGTGTGTGTGTATCAAAACTAAAAGACCAAATAAATTTTTATTGTTTTACGAGTATACATTTTGGGGTGTGCCAACAGTTTTTGCAAACATGTACAATTTTCCGACTAGTTTCTGTTCTTTTTTATTTTTGATGTTGTCGGAAAAACTAATAAAATTGATAATTGACCTAAATTTTATTGGTTCATCAAATATACACAAACATATATATAAACACTCATTACCACAACCCAAAATATAAAACGATGTTGATATTGATTACACGAGACATTTATATCCAAAAAGCATATATCAACTATAATACAATGTGCAAATTGTATCCACACTTCGCGTCATATTGAACATTGCCTTGTGTTTTGCAGTGATATCGATTTGACAACATCACCACCAACCACAACAACAAAAAGTGTTTATTTATTAGGTTAATAGTAAGGTTTTGTATCGTTATTGAACATGATATTGAAACTTATTAAAATTCTATGCAATTGGAAAATGGAAAAACGGACGACACAAGTATGTAAAACAGTGCATAAAAACCAAAATATAAACTATATAGTTACAACAACAGCACACTATGGGAAAACCGACTAGAGGAAAATAGAATTTTCCAAGTTATCGTATGTGACAATAAGAGAACATAAAAGAGAAAGAGAGCTTTTCCAAACTTTGAGTATATTCTATGTAGTTGAATGGTAATGGCCTTGATGAAAAGCTAACTAAACAAATTTTTTCCATTTCGTGTTGAGTAGGGATGGATATACAAATGTAAGAATGTTGATGTGTATGTATGTGTATATGTTTGTGTGTTTAGAGAAAAACTAAACCGAAACAGAACACAGAAAAGTAGTGCCAAACTATTTCATGTTCAATATACGTGTGAATGTATGTATGTAGTATATAAAGTTTTCGATCGATGAGCGCGGAAAAACAGGTCATCATTGTATATATATGTATATACTTTCAAGGGGTTCACCCCTTAGCGATATAGTTTTGAAATAGTTGGAACGATAGTTGATTTAAGGGTAAACATATGTCTCATTGTTCGATTTGATTTGTTGCATGTGAAACATTAAATAATAACCGATTTTCTAATCAAATGTCTAATACGTTTTACACCTCTTAATCAATGAGGTTTAACATTTTTAATTTATGTGTCAAATTGCTAACTATCGTGGTTTAGATAAGTCCACATTAACAATAGGACGATCTGTTTGGGCTTAGGAGTAAATAACTATGTTTTCAAATAATTGAAGATTATACAAGCAAATTCATAATATCAATAAGAACTGAAGGATTGAATAAGGACAGTTCCAATAAAATTAAAGCTCTGAATTAAACAATTTGTTTCAACTTTTCGGCCTCTGATTAATTCCACTTTCGGTTATCGTTTTGATTTATCACGTTTCTCTAAGATTCACGACCTCTTATTTATATTTTGCATGTTATACCAGTATATCATAATTTTCGATTTAACCCTTTTAGAATTCCTAATAGAAACAAACATAATGAATAAAGATGTTTTTGACCAATATCTAGAAAGGTATCATACGGCAACTTCATACTGCGTTTGTTGGAAACAAATTGTTCAATAGTTCAATGAGAGTAAATCGACAGCTTTGGAAATTATAAAATACGACAATTAAAATTAGATTTAATTAACACAAGGCGGCAGCAAGACCAAGGTCTGATACAGCACCATACAAAATGTCGAAACAAAATTGTATTTAGCTACGAAATCTAGTGAACAAAATCTAAGCAAAAAAGTAAGGAAGTAAACATGTAAACGGGTTGCATACTTTATATAGCCCAGGCGTTTGACACCGGTTGATCATGTTATTTTTCTCGACACTTTTACATAAATGTCGAGGTAACATATACGTTATCGTCGTCAAAAATTTAAAAGTGAAGAAACAAAAGTGTTCCAAATGTATTAACTTGTGGTGGGACAGGTTAAGTTCTTGTGTATTATATTTCAATATTATTTTACAACATTAAATGAGGATCGTCTTATAGTACTTGTTTTTCAGAGAAAAACGAAAACGTCAGCTAAACCGATGTTTGATCACTCTATCCTTAATTGTGAGATGATAAGTGTTCGTATTGGATTAGCGATCAAAATCTTTGCGAATGGAACACGATTTTGCCTTAGTACCAATAACAGATAGAATCGGATTGCTCTTTATCAAAAAATCAATCGACAAGTGAATACAATTGAAAGGTATGTGAACTCGATTCTCAGATCACACAATAGTTTAATAAAGGCAACGATTATGTCGTATTTTGAATTGGTATTTGAACATAAATTTTAATGTTTCAGTTAATTATGTTGGTTAATTGTATTATTTGTAATATTTATTCAATTATTATTCAATCTTCTTGACGTCAATTGAAAACAAAAAAATATTTCTTATGCATCCATATACAACTTTATTCGAGTGCAAATATCAAACGATATGGATTATCGACGTTGTGTGAAATTATTATGAGAAGACGTTTGAGGATATTACACAGAATGACACACAATATCTCCATTAACGTTTCACTATGGATTGGGATCGATTAACCAATGGTGTTGATCATATGAAATAGCGAATATGCTGGTTGGGTGATTAAAATATTATCGAGAATAAACGTGCGTCGTCCTTCCACTGGTATTTGGACGAAATTCCAGCCAGCCAGTTTGAGCATATTTGAAAAAATGTCTTGAAATAACTGATACAGTAATTAGGTATGATTCGACAAAACTTTAAACAATATTTGTTGGAACTTGGAGGTGAACAGTTCGATATAGTAATTTTCAATGTGTTAGCTTCAAATTTTATCATGTTTCCGTTTAACAGAATATTTTTGCCTCGTATAACTCAGAATACAATATAGGATCATTTTTGAATTCTGCATGCAGAAATGATGATTTACCGGTGAGACGGTGCTACAGAGTACAAAACTAGGAATACGATTTTATTTTAAAAATTGTTCTCTACAGAATATATATATATATATATATATATATATATATATATATATATATATATATATATATATATATATATATATAATGTTTATATTTCTAACCTACATTAATTTCTAAACTATGATAAGTCACTTGTGATAAGACAACGTGGAAAATCACTACTCTTTAAATCTTCTTATTTATTGTGCTGCCTTGAGTTGATCGTTAAATTATAAACAAATAATATGTATATCTATTTTGGTCATCGATTTATATTTATAAATTTTATTGACAGAAATAGTTTAAACTTTTTATATCGAGAATATATAAAAGTATGTACACAAAAAAAGCTCTAATAATAGCGCTCGATTAATATTTATAATATTTTCAAAAAAAATTTCCGACACAATTAATATAAAAAAATTGCGTAATTTACATGCATGTAAATGTACGTGTGTATATATTGTGTACATATGTACATCTCTTCGACGATCCATATTGTGTAAATAATAAAACGGAATTGTTAAATAAATAAGTCGCGCGAGTCTTAAATGCGCTAATTTAATTAAATTTTCTGCTTGATATTTATTTAATTAAATTATTTGCAAAATAATTTTTTTTATCACTTACTAAAAGGTGTTAAAAAAACGACAAACATATGTACACATACACACATAACTAAAAAAAGTTTGGACGAACGGAAAATTTTCCAAAAAACTTTATAGTTCCAATTTGATTTTTTTTTTATATATACTGCGTGTGGCCGGAAATCGATTGAACGGATTGACTGCTCTCGTTAACTATACACTCGTCCAGTGTTTGCTATTGTCATACATACTATTCCAAAGATAATGTTAGTATGCTCCATTTAGAAATGCGAGCAGTTTTGAATAATAATAATAATAATCATAATTTGTTGTTATAATAATGACAAATAAAATGGTTTTAAGCATAACAATAAACATGGAAAATAATAAAAGTAAATTTTATTTTCTTTTACATAATTTAACATATTTAATTTTTACCACGTGTCATTTAGGTCACGTGATTATATTATCCTAATTGTCATAGAGAAAATGTGAAATATGAATTATGGGTGGAATAATAAAAGAAAACAAAAAAAAATCTTTTGTACAGTGAGATTGGGTTGGAGGTGCACATTTTGTACTATAGTTTGTTACTATGTATGTTCATCAGAATTCGTTTGAATCATAAATATGCAGATACATATATACACATATCATTGGACAGATTATACACTTTTATATGTATAAATATGAGTATAATCATTCGAAATTAAATTGAAGTGAACAATTATTCTAACTAAAACTGCAATTTAGGTTAGTTTAATGTTATATAACCAAGCCTCACTCTTAAAGTTAATTGGAAACTGGAACTACATTTGACTGGATTTAATTGCATGTTCAATACAAAGAAAGAGGGAAGATTGCAGCTCGAACCATTATTATACTTGTATGATCAATACCAAAATTTTGAAAACTAAATTGGCATAAATTGGATGATAGTGTTATTTGAAGTAGAGTTCGAGAAATAAATGCGATATTCCGAAAGAAATTCCTAGAAAGTATTATCACGCGACAAAAGAAATTTATTTTGCAACAGGAATCTTGCGATTTGGCTGGATTGAGCAACGTATAAGGTTAAATCTTTATGAATTAGCGGGAGACGACTTCTGAACTATCTTATGTTGAAGTTGCGAACCTTTTACTATTCGAATTTATAATTTAAAACCTTTTACTAAAGATTTTTTAACATATTTTATGTATAATAGTGTGGTTTAAAATTTACGGAAATAAACACTTCAAATTGTATCACAAGTCTTTTTCCGAAATTCATTTTTTTAGTTATGTCAATAGAAAGATTTTAGATGTTTAAGCACAATAGGGTGGATCCTTATTATCATATCCGAGATGAAGGTCTTTTCAATCTGTAAGAAATAGCTTGCACGAGTCTACTCTGCAAAATACAATTAAACTTGCCAGTTCTTAAGCTTCAAATATATATATATATATATATATATATATATATATATATATATATATATATATATATATATATATATATATATATATATAATATATATATATATATATATATATATATATATATATATATATATATATATATATATACATAATGCCGGTTGTTGCTTAATAGGTAAGAGAGTTTCGCATCACACCGTGTTCTCGAGTTCGATTCTTGCGTTGACCAAAAAACTAACAAGCGCCGGATGATATGAAAAGCGATCGTATGTGTAAAAGCATATTCGTTCATCTTGACCACCTAAATCGTGCGTAAGGTCTGCTAGGGCCACAACACAATAGACCCATTAATATGTCATATATTTAGTTTAAATATCATTGTAGATCGCTTTCGTTGTTTATTCTTATAACGTTGTTTATGAGGTACAATACAGAGTGAACACATATTTTTAAATCGATCAGCCGGAGGCTTTCTTTGCTGGACATGAACCCAATCGAAAATATTTGATAATTTACCAAAGATAGATTGTGAAACAGGTCATAATCATCATGGTTCAGAAAATTGAAAAACAGAGAGGTACGTTAATCTCCAGAGGTATAATCTATATACCATTCAATTGAATATGCCATCGCGAATAATATACCACCCACCGGGAGTTAAAGAACTTTTGAATTTACTCGAATTAACTTGCCACTTCAAAAATATATAACATATATAGTTTATTAAAGAGTCTACTGAAATCATAAATTTTGATAATATTAGTTCATGAGCCATTAGGGCAGGGTTAGATTTCCCTATAAAACAGTGTAAACAAAGTTTTCATATTATATTCGATAGTCGGTATAATAATATAAGCCATCAGTTTGAATAATTTAATTCACGAAAATTATAATATAACAGTGTTGGAACGCTATATATTGACGAGCTTTTTCGATTAATTAACTATATATACATATGTTTATACATATAGGTTTATAGTCTCAAATGGAAATTTCCATTATAAACGTAATAGACATAATAGTATATAGTTTACAATATATTTAAAAAAAATTTCAGAATATTGAAATTATTCTTAAAAAAATGTATATAGACCGACGGAAAATATTAATAAATTCCGTCGGAAAAGCAATTAGGTAGCGACCTACCGGAATGCGTTCACACAGCAGCTGTCAAAAATAATCATTAATCATGCGCACTGGACACAACACATGCGGTGGGGTTAAAAGTACATATATGCATATCATATACACTGGCTAAGTGAAACGATAATAATAGATAGCGCACACATTTTATAGATCAAAATACACCCTATACACACACAGATTCGAATAAATATTGTTTATGTTTTTTAGTGTATACTAGTATGTTATTCATTCATCTTAATTCCGAGAAAAGAAAAATAAAAAAAACATGTTTAATACAAAACTATTTTAAATTTTGCAAAATATGTTTTTCAAACAACATAACATTTCATTCATGTTTCGCTCGACTGTTGGTTGATAAACAATAACACAAGAGAACAATTTTTTTTCTGTTTTTGTATATTGATAAGAATATAACCTTGGTGTCGACGATTTCTTATATATATATATATATATATATATATATATATATATATATATATATATATATATATATATACATATATACATACATATATATATATATATATATATATATATATATATATATATATATATATATATATATATATATATATAACTTAAAACACTCAATGTACCAACATCTAATAAACACTCTATATACAGTGAAGATTCACACAACAAACCAAACTAAATCATTAGTCAAACGGTTATTGATAATTTCCTGGCCTTTCCAAATAAAATAAAAACGATGACGTAAAACAAATGTAAAAATCGATAACAGAAAAAAAACAACAATAAATTATAAGTTTATTTATAGTGAACTTGAAATATTAATTACCGGTAAAAATCATGGCTCCAAATTATATTTATAAAATTATAATTAAACTAAAAAATTCAATTTTATAAAAATTTCTTCATTTTGCACCAATAAAATTTTTCCGAAACTTTTTCTTTTTATCACACTTTTCATTTATACAAATTTTTAATTAAATTTTCACTAACATTTTGAAACACTTTTTTTTATTATATTTTCCATTTCACTTAAAAAATAATAATTTTTAAAAACTTGTAATTTTTAATTCACTTAAAATTTTTTTGTTTATATAATTTCACATACATACATCTATATATAAATATTATATACAGTTTGTTATAACATAAAGAAGCTATATATAATATACAAAATACCATGCACTTTTAAAAGTCACGTTTTAATTTAGAAAATAAAATTTTCTTTGAATAATTGTAATTAGACCACCAACCAAATAAATTTGTAATCGCGTACCGAAATTTTTATTTTAATATTTTTATAAAAAATAAATAAATAAATAAACAAAAAATTAATTATAAAAAAAAACAATTAAATAATTTATTTTTATATTGTTTTTTCTAAAAATATAATTTTTAATTTAATTTTATAAATATTCAAAAAATAAAATTTTAGTTAAATTTAAAATTTTATTTAATTTTATATATTTTATTTTTAAACAATTTACTACATTGTCGGTCGCGATACTAAATACGACTGTGAAAATACTGAAAAAAAAAAACAAAAAAAAAAAATCAAATAAGGAAAATCCCTTAGTATCCAATAATTTTTTTTCTCCCCACTAGTGCTATGTATTAGTGTAGTAGCACGAATTTTCTGTTTGCGATGATGTTATGAATATGGAGAAAAATTCTGTGCTTTATGTGTGTGTGTGCGCTCGTGGTATATCAAACATTTTTTTTTATTTTACTTTGGGAGAGATGAGAGAAAATTGTTGTTGTATTGTTATCAAAAAAATATTTTTGTTTTTGTTTTTTTTATATTAGTACTTTTGCTATACATACATACATAATTTTTTGTAAATAATTTTGTAGTAGTCATACTGACATGTATACTAAGTATATAGTGAAACCTACAAGTAACGTATTATTATACTTTACAAAGGTTAGAAAGTAACGATACTTCTATGTATTTCTAGTTAGCAAAAATACTTGACAGTTATGTACATGCACTAGATTTAATTGTCAACTCAAGCGTTTGTTTGCTAAATTTGAAATAGTTTTGAACTGGGAACGAACAGCCACGATAATAATTTTGATATTCAAGTTTGAAATTGTATAAGGCGAATTGGACGGTTTTCAATGAGGATCTTTATCAGAAGTAGTGCAAAAATTAGACTTCATACTGTCTAGAAATGGTCCGTACAGATGGGCCTTCATGTTAACCCGAATAAAACAGTGATAGTGCTATTCACATATGAAGGACAAATCGGCTGTTAAGTACCTCGTTTTGCATGGCAGAACGATTAAATTTGCTTTTGGATTAGGAGTAATCCAAGATGAGAAACTGAGCTTTGTACTACTATATAGCTTTGGGATCTGTCAGGCCAACAGGTAAAGCTTATCTTTTATCAATGGGTTAGTATCATTTGCTGACAAATACGATCATGATTAATCACCATGTTCAATGCAAAGTGCCCCCACTGCTCTTGATATCAAAAATGACGGATCCTTAACTGAATTAAGATTTAATCTGAGGGAGATATGAAAACAGGCAATTTGATTTAAAAATTGTAGTGAATTTCAAGACCACGACTGGAATACCTTCCGTCTGTATGCAGTCGACCAAAATAAAATTTATACAAATAAATTTTATTTTTCAATGTAATATTTCTAATGGAAATGACTGAAGTTAAAGAAGACTCTCATTCGAACAAAAGTAAATGGTTTAGTATACGAACATATCAGTCTTTGAATATGGCATGGGATATCCAAGCCACTGGGGGGGGGGGGTAGACGCCAACATATTTTAGGAAGAAATGCATGTAATAGAATAATGAAAAAAAGCTTTCGGATGCATAGGGGAAAATACTACAAATTAACTGTATATTTCATGAATTGATGGCAATATCACAAATAACTATTATACAGATAATCAAACTATATGAAGAAATTAGGTTTACTAGACTGAAATAAGGGGAAATAATTGTACCCTGAGTGAAAAGACTATATTTGAAGTTTATTATCTCTTTCATTTCTTTAGCATTGATATTACGATAAATAGATGTTTGTATATAAATTTTGTATACAACATTATGTACTCATTTACTGTCCTGAATGAAACTCATCGCATGGCATGAAACATTTATTCGATTTCATGTTTGTATTTCATCTTAGTTTTATAGATTTGATTGAATTTTATTCATCGTAATATCAATGCTAAAGGAATAAAAGAGATAATAAAATTCAAATATAACCTTTTCACCCGGGGTACAATTATTTTCCCTGATTTTAGTCTAATATACATAATTTCTCCAATATTGCCACAAATAACTATTATCTGTATAATAGTTATTTGTGGCAATATTAAAAATATTCTTTTTCCTGTATTTGCATATAAAGGAGTTTATAAGTCAAAGAAATTTGTCTTTAGTTTGCAAATGGCATTATATAAATAAGAAACTGGCAGATTTTGTATGAAAAAATATTTTTAGATAATTTAAGCATTAAACTTGTCTGTCTATTGTGCACGTATCTTACAGAATTATCATCAAAAATAGATCACCAAAGGATTCATGAAATGTATATCGAAAATACTAAATGGAGTCCATACAATAGCTGACTTAATAGCAGTTCAGAGACACGAAATTATTTTACGTTCAACAATACAAATAAATTTAAGAAGAATTCTTAAAAAAGCTTACGAAATAATAAGGATATTTATAGAAAAAAGATTTGCAATTCTGATTAATTTAATAACTGTTGATTTTAGTGTTGATAATAATAGGAGAATACATTTCCTGTACTATACTTAAAGCTCAATTTTTTAAACAACATTTGTTCAAAATGTGTATAAAATCAAGAAAGTTGTTTTCTTATATAATCTATAAGAAAACAACTTTCTTGATTTTATACACATTTTGAACAAATGTTGTTTAAAAAATTGAGCTTTAAGTTATTTATCGACACTGGGATATTTTCACCTCTGATTGAATTGTACTATTCTTTCAAAAGGTTGATAGTTTATTTTACCTTAAACGTTAGTTTTGCGGTTCAGCTCTGATTAATACTGTTTTAATGACGAATTTAATAATCAATAGAACCAAAAAACAATTTAAAACTCGAATGTTAGGTGATTTACTGTAAAGGTAGGTGAAACATATGGAGAGTAAAGAAAATATTGTAGAGATCAATTTCGCAAGTGATTCTCCAGTATGCACTTTTAGATATTACGTGTGTTCTGATTAGTCATTTTGTCGAAGACATTGTAGAGGGCCCATTTATTATTTATTAACTAACATAAAATGTAATAGCTCTAGTTAAGGTTAACAGATAACTAGTTTTTAAATATTTGTAGGTTTAAGTTATATTATTTCAGCTTTGAATTACTACCAAAAATGTAAAGTCCTCGTTAATATAGACTTTTTCATTGTACAGAAAATATATTTTTAAAGACTACATTACACATCTACAACGTATCATTGCGTATACACAAAAAAACGTTTCCATTTAAAGTTGAATACCTATAAATTCCTTGCCTTTTTGTCTACCATTAAAAGTTAAACATAATTTTATGTTTTCTTTAGAGTCGGGTTATGTTTATGGATTCTTTATAAATTTCAATTAAATTAGTAAATGAAATTTAATTTGATTTTAAATATCGTTGTTAAACCAACCGTAATTTTAAGTTGCATGTATGATTTATCCGAAACCATATACATATATGGCAAGTGATTGTGCGGAATAGGACATAAATAGAACATTGTGTCATATGGAGAAAATTGTTTAACCACAGAAAAATGAAACACGACAATCAGACAAAATTGGTGGCTCTGCATCACTGCAGGCATACATTGGTACTGTTATCAAGCTTTATAGATACACTGAAAAAATGATGGGGCGGCAGGGCAATACACATATTTTGAACTTCACTCTCTAATCACCCCAGTCATTATAACTGAAATGTTTTTCATTTTGTTGTTAAGAGCCGTTTGGGAGTAGGGGTTTTGGATTTATTTCTAAAATCTATCCTATGATGTAAATTTCATTTTTATTGGAGGTTTTTTTACCGATGATTCAAACCTTATTTGATGATAGGTGGTATTGTAAAGCGTATTTATAGTTTAGTTTCTTGTTTGTATATAATTCGTTGTTGCTTTTTGTGCCATTAATGCCAAAACGAAGACGTACGGCTATAGGTCTAATTTACGTAGAACCATTTGCACATTGCATAGCTCCATGAAGGCCTATACTACTGACATATGGAAGATGAGTTGGCCCATGCATTCTGCAGTCCAACAGGGGGTCATAGATGTGTTCATTCACACCACCGATCGTAATCGTATGGTGAAAAATCCCTTTACCATCCTGCCCCTATTGGGATTTGAACCCGGTACCTCCCGCTCCAACTACTGCAGCTTTTACCACTGCGCAACCTGGGCGGTTGTTGTATTTTTTCTTAGGCCGCTTTCGATGTGAATTGTGATGAATGATGGCTGTGCGATCGAAAAGATCAAATCTATGCAATTCTTTTATACACGTACAGTCGAGTCGCTATAGTGCTAGTGAATTACAAGAACTTAACTCGAAATATTTTCGCAAATTTCTATTTTCTTATCGATTAGATCTATTTTCTAGATCGATAAGAAAATAGAAATTCACACTATTCAGTTAGAATATTTAAGAACAACTGATAAATTTATCATAAAGAATACAATTTCATCATTTTGATAAAATATTTTCTGGGAAAAGAAAATTTTAATTGAAAAATTTCATTCATTTACATTAATTGAAATTATATTTTAGTTTAAAAATATAATTGAAGATATAACTGTAATATTCTAATTCGAAATGAAAATAAATTATCATAATGAAATAATTTTTTCAAAAAAACAGTAAAAATACTGAAAAATATTTATACATTTTTTTGTCGCTAAAATTTGTCATAGTGAGTGATACTTTTGGTTCACTGTACAATATTAATATGATATTTGGTAAGATATACCATGATAATCGGTAGAAATTGTCATATTGGGGGTATACCTATACAACTCCATTTAAAACCAATTCTATTTAGTGTTATTAGGTTGTTTTTTGACTGATACAGACAGGGATTGAGAACTATACCTCACACTGTATGAACAATTTTATCATTATAATACCTATTTATCAACATATCTGAAAATATCAGAATAGTTTCCCCAACACCTGAAATGCACGCGATTCTATTAAAGTTAAAATATTGTATAACATACTGTACACGTTCTCTCAAATACTATTTGACTAATAATTTGGTTGGCTCAGTATCTCGATGTAGTATATAAATGTATGTATGTACATACATACACAATCAACTTTCCATATACTTAAAATTTAGTATAAATTTCATTTTTATATATACGTATATACAAAATAATTCAAGATCTTAAGAAAATATTGTGTATATGTTTTACTGTACAATATTTCGTTTTAACGAATAGTCTATGTATATGTACTGTAAATGCGGCTTTGACATGTCGATGATTAAGATTTGTGTAAAACATATGTTTCTCATTCTTTCTTAAATATTCTTAAAACTTAAAAAAAAATTACTTATTTTACAAAAATATATAAACCATAGACGACTAACAACCCGAATATATGTACATATATACACATATCATATATACATACATATATGTGCATAACCATCAAGACGTTAAAAAGATGAAATCAAAACTCATCTCAGATGTTTTTTGTCATATCCTTTTGAATACGAATATGCGATATATATGTACATAATATGTGTATGAGCACATAAACAACTGTACAAAGGAGTCATCATATCAAAAGGAACAAAAACCATATTAAGGTCATTTCTTAACTCAAATTTGACCTTTTCCGTTATTTCTTTATTTTATTTTTTTTTTGTTCTTGAAAGTGGAAAATTTGTTTTTCATTAACTTTCCCTTTTATCGGCATTTTTCGTGTATATTATGTTAGGCCAATTGATGGATGAAACTCGATTGAAATGATTGGATGGATGGATGAATGGATGGTTGTTTTACAATAATTACATTAAATAATAATAAAATAATGAAAAAATCCATCTCTCTGACGTAAGTAAGAAAATTTTTCAATTTTCTTTGTACGTAAATTTGTGTACAGGGATGTTAGTATGAGTTTGTGTCTGTGTACTTTGTATGAAAGAAAAACGAAAGCAGCCAGCAAAAATAAATAAAATATTATTACTTCTCGTGTACATGTAGGTATATATAAACTCTCACTCTCTGGCCATTCAATCTCTCCGTATATCGCTCGTTTTAAATTAAAAAAAAAAATTCATTTTGAAATACAAACACAATTATAAAGGCGCGCATATACTTTGCGTCGATTGGTCGATATCACCTAGGTATGACGTCACCACGTGGGCGACCAATCGAATACAGAAAATACTCATGCTACTGAGAAATATTCACACATTTATACTGAAAAACGAATCATTCAAAATATAAAAACAAAATTATAACTTTTAGTTTGAGATAAAAATACAGACATACACACATAATCATCCCAACTGACTACTGAAAATTGTTTGTACATTTCAATTGAGATAATATGAACTGATACTCTGTAATAATATTGTTATGCGATTATGATTATATATTTTGCTTCTTGTATAGAGTGTTTTCAATTTATATTAAATGAGTATACGGGTTGGATGTTTCATTTCGGAATCCTTTCGAATTATTACTATATAAGAACCTTTTTTTTGAAGAATCTTCAACCGCTATCACGAAGAGACTATACACAATATGTACTCTCGCTTATTGTTATTCGCGGATACATATTATTATATGACAATAATAAATAAAAACTTTCTTTATTATGTTTTTTGGTTTGAATGTCGCGACATTTTGACTCATTGTTTCGGAATAATGTTTATGATAGACATGAGGTTACAATTTTATATTGACTAAAAATCATTCAATACGTTTTGTGATATTAACGCATATATTACGTACCTTGTTGGTTAACATATATACATACATTTCTATACTCTATATTATATACCTCCTCGTTCCCAAAATTTAATTGATCCAAATTCTTATTTTGTTCGTTTTTGAAGGTAATGAAAATTCGATTATCTGTCAAACTCATTAAAATTATCAATTAATATACATTTAGCAATTTATCTGACTCAAACCCATAGACGATTGATATAGTAGAGGAAAATAAAACCACCCACGATTAACAGGAGGTTCCTAATATTAAATTCCCTGACAAATAGTTTTATGTGAGTATGTCTTCATATACTAACAACTTATACATATTCTTCTTAGAATTATCATGATAACCAACTCTAAGTTAAAAGTCATAAACAATATAAAAAAATTCAAGAGAGGTAACACAAGGCACGCTATCCTAAATATTTCAGAATGTATACATATATATATATACCCAAAAAAAATATTCATTTTATATATTTTCAGTACCTTACATTACCTGGTGTCAATTTTCTATATATTATTCAAAAACATTTTTCCAATTTATCTGTTTTCAAGTTGGAAACGGCAACAATAAAGCAAATGACATATTTCTTATAGGCCTTTATTGGGATAGTACAATAAGTACACATAGGTAATCGATAGAAAAATATTATTGATCGGTACCTTCAAATATCAAAATGACATTGTGTTTATATTTTTGGCGTGCGACCAATAGTTTTAGTTCTAAAGTTATGTAAAATTTGTTATAAAACTATGATCCTCTCTATATTGTACACACGCACAATATAATTATATGTACAATACAATTATCACAATATATATATATATATATATATATATATATATATATATATATATATATATATATATATATATATATATATATTACATATATATGTGTGGCTGTCTTAGAAATATCAAATCAAATTGTCTAATGTAATTTTTTTAAAGTTTGTAGAAATTCGTTAACAAATAGCAAAAGATTACTTTTTTCTTGATAGATTTATGTTTCGACTGAAAGAACGACAAAGATTTTTTGTTTTCTTGGCAAAAGTTCAAGTTTTGTAAACAAAAAGTTAGTACCTACTTAAACATGTAGTTGTGGCTCAGAATGATTCATTGCGCGAACGACAAATATAAAGCAAAAAAACGAGCAGTGGTGTACTTTATGCTTAGCATACTTTTGAATAATATCTTTTCTGTTTGCATATTAATCGACATAAGTTATTTATTTAAAACCTTTACTTTATTTATGCAATTCTCTTCATCAATTAGACTACATAATCCACTGAAGTTTGATTCCGTTAATTACTATTGTTGAAAGTTTATGATTGAAAAATTTTATGAATTCGTCCAAACATTCACTATAATGACAATTATGTAGCAGTAGATAATTTTGGGTTAGTTCCAATGATATCTCCAATGGATGTTGCGTAAACGAACAGCTGTGCTCAATTAAAATGACTTGTTCAAATCTGCGCCAATATATGCCGAATAAACAAAGCCAATTATAGCAACATTTATGTACAACCTCCAAAAATACATCACTACAGTCCCTTAACAATCAACAGATGTGGGCCTTGCTTTGATGGTTTGATTAATTGGCCACCACCTTATTTATATGAGAACGTTAAAATAGTCAAATTCTTATTGCATTACTAATCTAGTTTTAGTTAATAGGTCTAAAATTAGTTAAAATGGAAACATAATCACTAGTGGAAACATAACTCTACGTGTTCTATAGATTAATAAATAGTAAATGTTCTGCAGAATTAAAGGAGAAAATACCACCATTTGTTACGCCAGGACGGGTAACACGAGGAACGGTTAATGTGCATAGGTTTATGGTGAAGCTGCCGAAACCTCGAACTGAAGATGCAAAGCGCAAATTTATTTATCGAACATCTAAGAAGTGGAATTCGTTGGCTGGTTTTCAATTTCCGTTAAAGTATAAAATGCAAATGTTTAAGGCAGCTATCAACCTTTACTTGAAGGATCGCGCGTTGGGTACAGGAGCTCTAACAGTTACAAGGAGCTAGGAATGTCTAAAAGTCCGCCCTGCAACCAATTAAAACAAAACGTTAAAAAAAAGTTAAAAAAAAATTCGAAGGAAGGCAAGTAATAATAATAATTTAACTTTTCCCGATAACGAATTAATTCGAGTAATGTGATTTTTCGGAAATTTTTATTGGCGTAAGTGTATAATCAGATAAGAACAATTTTAATTATGACGTTCGTTTATCATCTTGGAAATTTCATTTGTTCATTGATCGCCATGCGGATATTACTATTGGAATGTGATAGTGTATAGAAATGCTGGAACTTAATTTTTATAAAACAGCGCTTCAAGGAAATGCCTTATAATTTAGAGCAGATAGTTTTGAAATACTTTTCTTTCAGTTTTAATTCTAAATTTAATTCATATGGTCGACATTAAAAAACGTTTAGTTTCGAAACAAATATGTTATCCTGTAACCCACTCTCTAATGTATAGACGTATTATTTTTATTTTCACATCCTGGCTTTTAGTTATATTAAATTAATGACAGTGTCAAGAGTAACGTAGCGACTTTGATTTGTAATTTGAATCTGAAAAAGTGACAAGACTTGACAGGTCTTTTTGCTTTTCTTCGATATCTTACTGTTAAAAATTCCATTTATTTGAATTCTATTAAGTTTCGACTACTCTGCCTGCATTTAAGGTAATTGTTTGACACTCGAGAATCAAATTTACCGAAATTTCAAAGCAGCATGTTAAAGCGATTATACACTTCTTTAGAATTGGGATCAAATGAGTTGAGGCTAATTTTAAAGTAAAGCTAAATATTATGATTTAGAAAAAACCACTGATTCGATAATGAAAAAATAAAGAAATTCGTCTTATATTCTACAGCAGCAGTTGCATTTAAATTAAGAGAATGTTATGATATACTATATATAAAAACACATCTTGGGTTTATTTATAAGATTTGGATTTCCACTCCTGTCCGTTTTCCTTTCATACAATAATTTACCCTTAATTAATTAATTTTCTGTATTAAAACAATATTTTATACATGATTTGAAATATTTTATTTAAATTTATGTTGATTATTTCAATAACTTTCAAAAAAAAATCGTGATATTGTCTCTCAAACAAATAATGCTTAAGAGTTAAAAACTGTGCGTTAGAAATAATGATACATTAATTCTGGATCGATATGTTGAAATGTGCCCAATGTATCCCAATTCAACCAGGGATATTAAATAACTTTGAGTGCCTGTAATTTGGCGAACCAATCAATTATTTTATGAAATACATGTTTGGAAAGAATAGGTCATTCAATAAGTCCGTAGGATAAGTAAAAAAAAACAAATTTTGACAAAATTCGATTTTATTATTTAACATAGTTGCCTTCGAGGGTGATACAAGGAGTATAACGATTTTCCAACTTTACGATACTACTTTTATAGTACGATTTCTCTTTCTCGTCAAAATAGACCTCAGTTTCAGCGATTACTTCATCATTGGACTTACATTTCTTTCCAGCAAGAATTCTCTTGAGATCTGAAAACAGGAAAAAGTCGCTGGGGGCTAAATCTGGAGAATATGGTGGGTGGGTAAGCAATTCGATTTTTCCATCGTTTTCATCGATCTGTGGCACGGTGCAGTGCCTTGGTCAAACAACACTTTTTTCTTTTGCAAATGTGGCCGTTTCTTTGTGATTTCAGCCTTCATTCGATCCAAAAGTGCACAGAAATTGCCACTGTTGTTGGTGGTTTCTTTTTGGAGATAGTCGATGAATATTATTCCGTTCGCATCGCAAATGTTGCGTCTTTGCTCGACTTGGATTCGGTTCCTTGGACTATCTTTTGGATTCTGGTGTATAATTGTGAAGCCATGTCGCATCCATTGTCACTTATCCATGATACAATTTCATTTTATTGCGGTTAAACAGCGCCAAACACTCCTCTGAAAGATCTATCCGTTGTTGTTTTTGGTCGAATGTGATCTCATGCGGCATCTACATTACACAGAGCTTTCGCATACCCAAATGTTCGTGTTAAATGGTAAGAACACTATACCATCTGATATCTTTACAATGTCTGCTAGCTCGTGCACCTTTAATTGGCGAGCGTTCATAACCAATTTGTGGATTTTTTTGATGTTATTTGGAATAACAGCCTCATTTGGGCGTCCACTGCGCTCTGTATCATGGGTGGATCACATTAAAATTCAGCAATCTAGTTCTCTGACAATCAAGCCATTGTTTGGTTTCTTAAACAAAAGTTCCTTCACACAAAATGCTATAACTACTCACGAATCAATAGTCAGATTGTGGTTAAATTAATACACGTATCGTTTGAAGGTTAGAACTAAAAAAGAAACATATGGACAAAAAACTCTAGTTGTGCGATCTAAACGTCACCCGACGGACTTATTGAATGACCCTGTATATCATATAATATAGCTGGTCCCAGACACTACCCAATATAGAAAAATTAATACACGCAAACTTGTTTTAATTATATTGTTTCTGTCAGTCAAAGCTCGAACGTTAAGTTGAAGACTATGCTATCTGTAAATGTTTTCTTAAGATTTACCTGTATGTATATCTATATGTATATATATATATATATATATACATATATATATATATATATATATATATATATATATATATATATATATATATATATATATATATATATATATGTATATATATATATATATATATATATATATATATATATATATATATATATATATATATATATATATATATATATATATATATATATATACAATGTCGTTACATAGATTTGGAATTTCAATTTAGTAGAGGTAAGAACAACGAGAATTCTGACAGTAGAACAACTCATCTGTATAGTGGTTAAGAATGTTTCACTCTACGCAGTAGTTTCGATTTCGATTCTTGCCGTTGACCAAATAACTTATTGTGTGTAACAGCACTCGTTGGGCTTGACTCCCATCTACAATGTGCACCAATATGTATTAATTGATTTGTGCGATTAAAGCTGGTTACGGCGTTTAAGCCATAGGTTTTTTAAATATCAAAATAAGTTTTTACTTTACACGAAACTCTTAGTTTCCAGTATCACCGAGAGTATAAATGCTATCAAGAAATTCAGCAGACTAAGTAGTAACGAGCACCAATTATACTAAACTGTTATTACAGATCTAAACGACGAAAATAGTTAACGTAATTTACCAAAACCTAATTTTTAAAGTAAAAACCACTATCGATATATATATATATATATATATATATATATATATATATATATATATATATATATATATATATATATATATATATATATATATATATATATATATATATATATATATAAGGAATATAATACTTTCAAAAACAAAGAACAATCATCGGCGACTTAATTTATCTGCTGACAAGTATAAATATTATAAACAATAATATATGATAGTTACAAAAGTAAAACCATTCTTATTTATAGTAAGTTAAGTATTCGTTTAATTTTTAATCTTAACCAATTAATAAAGGCTTAATAAAAACAGAACAATAATAGTAATTTAATTAAACAATAATTTTTTATGGTCCAAAAATACTTAACATATAACCCACTATACGAAAAAGGTCGACTCTGCTTTTAAAAGATAATGACTGTTTACATAGAACAAACTTACCTTTCACAATCTAGGACGATGATGCTGTTCCGTCCTGAAATGCAATATAAAAGAATATATATTAGAAACTTCATATCAGAAATATATTGATTACATTTAAATCAAAACTATATAAAGTATACACATATGAATACAACAAGGAAAACACTAAAAAAACAGGTAACAGGTCATATATTGATTTTCATTAAATCAATTCTTCTATATTCTAATTTCAATGTATATTATACCATTTTGATATTCATACATATACAATTCTTTGAGCTACATAAAGATCCTACAAATATATAGAAGAGAAGAGATATCACTACCATTTATAATAAAAAAAATGATAATAATAAATTCAATAAATAAAAATGTATATTTGAGTCTGTCAAATAACGAACGAACAAACGAACAGTAATAAAACGTGTTTCCCTTCCTCCCATATAAGCATCCACATCCAAACCAGAAAATAAATATATAATATCCCAATTATTTTCCAATTTTTTATCATTAAAAATGGAAGAATGACGGAGTACATATACATACGTATTATGTATATAACAGAAAATTATTGTTCTAATTTTTCGATGCCAAACTCATTAAAGGCGTAAATTTTCATTCATTTACGCACGCTGTTCATTCATCTCCAAGATCCTGAATTTATTTGACTTTTTCTCTCTTTTCAAAAATCTATAAGCATACACAAACATTGACTATTATTTACATATGTGTAAATACATATACAAGAATTTATATGAATCGCAACTTCTCAATTAATCAAACAAAATTTATATATTTTATTTTATTAGAGAAATAAAACGATTCTACTTCCAATATTGTACAGCTTTTTGACCTCCATCACCCGCCTCATCTTCATCTTTAAACATTAAATCTAATTCGCCTACTGTAAAATCTGTTTTTTGGCTAATACTTATATATATATATATATATATATATATATATATATATATATATATATATATATATATATATATATATATATATATATATATATATATATATATATATATATATATATATATAAGATTTTCTTATTTTTCCCCAGAAAGCATAAGAACTGTTTTTTTCGGTTGTTTTTTGTTATCAAAAATTCATTGATAAAAACCCAGCAACACAATGGAGAAAAATCTTTTTGTCGGTTTATTATAAAAGTAACAAAATTTTCACGTTAGTTGAAGAATATATATAAACGTATGTATATACACTGATGTTTATCTGGAATTTAATAACCCAAGAGTTTCAAATTTGAGTACAAATATGTACAATAAATTCAATTATTATAGTTAATAATAAATGGTGGCTGCGCTAATTAGAAAAAAATTAAAATGTTTGCCGAAAAATAAGATAGTTTAATTAAAACCATATCAAATCTACAAACATTAATATTGACAAGTTTCTGGCATAGAAAGATATTTGTCGAGTGTTGCCAGATTTTAAAGTTAAAACTTCTACAAACCAGCTTTAATTTTTTCTAAAATATTTAGCAGAGGTAAAATCTGGTTTATCTTTATTGGTAAATACTTATGAGTGATGTGCTAAGAATCGTTGAACGTGAGCGTGAAAGAGTTGAAAATATATTCTCCTAGTCTGTTTCGGTTTTTGATGTTTTGGGAACCCTTTACATTAAAATATGCTCTGAAAAAGGGTTAGAATTAAAAGCAAATAAGACAATGTATTATTTACTAGTTTTATTGAACTCGGCTTCTCTTAATAATTTTTTTCTCTGAAATTGTCAGATTGTACTAAAAGCGAAGTGGAGTTTCATAAATAATATAAGCCCCTTATACAGTTCTAGACTTCCTGACGTTCATCATATACATTTTTCTTAAAGTACATATTTTTTAATTTTCATCGTTAACTTGTGCAAATGGAAATTTAACGTTATTGTGGAAGCGAACACACCAAAGTATTACTAATATCTGAGTTGTTTATAAAATAGTTAACTCATTGTAACACGAACGGCAGTTTGTCATCCAAAGCAGTTTTGCTTTATTACATGGCATTGAACCTAATAAAAGTTAAGTTTACAGAATCGTTTAATATTAGTTCTGCATTTTGAAATTGGAAATTTATTGAAATTGGAATTATATGATAGTCAAAATACAGTTTTAAAACTAGCGACGAACTGCCGATGAAGATATTTTTGTTTGATCTATTTTAACTTCAATTGCTTACTATGGGGTCTCTATTTACCAATTTGAGTAACTGGACTTCAAAATTTGACTATAAAATCAACTATTTTTGTTTGATGCGCAACTAATTTCACAGCATATAAGGCGAGCTTTGCATCTAAATGTTACGAGATATAAAAATTGATTTTAAATCCCAAACGCAACAAGACCTTGCTTTTAGCTGGTAAAGAATTAATATCTACAGCTCGGCTTAATCGTTTGGAAAGCAGACTTACTCTTCGTTTTGTGGGCCAAGAATGGAATCGAATTCTATGACGTGATGAAACTGGGCGAAACTGTCAATGGGCAGCACTACGAACAACAATTCTTCAATCTTAACCATACATTGCTTGAAAAACGACCAGAATTGAACACGAAATACAAACAATGATAATGTAGCACGACAACGCTCTTTACCATTGCACGCCTATTCTAAGCTCACCATCAAAACGCGCAGAGACGGCCTCTCGGATGGTTAATTGTTCCGTTGATGGTACATGATTTGGCATGCCTACACTTGCAGTTTCGAAGAAGTTCAAAATTGGTTGGCTGAATGGTTTCGGTTCAAAGACGTATCGGTTTACCAGGGTTATATTCATATATTGCTAGAGAGATGGCAAAAATGTGTAGAAGATAGTATGGTCTATGACTAAACTAGTTTTTGTATTTACAAAAAAAAATTTTTTTTTTTAAATTACTCTCGTAAAAGGGAACCAGGCGAACAGTGCAGTGTTTAAGGCAAAGGCAGTATTACACTATTACATTATTTAAAAACTGATTTTTTTTTAATTAAGAGACTCGAATCATCTTGCAAATCAAAATGATATTGTGTCTACTTTAAGTGTTTTGGCCAACATCATAAAACACCCATAAATATTATTTATTTTTCGTACTATATAATTGTAGTGTAAATTTAAACTAACAGTTGTTTCTACCTTCGTACTAATTTAACGGTTAGGCTTCTTTCTATTTCATAGACTTAAGTTTATATTATAAATAGCATTTTATACAACTAAAAATACAATTTACATATTAATATTTGTTGGAGGTTTTCTTGGAAAACTGAACACTGGTAAATTGTTGCATAATAATAAGAAAACCATATTTCAATTAAATTATTTTTCGTTTCAAAGTTTTGATTTTTCCTTATATAATCGTTACATGATGGCGTATACACTATAGTAATGTATAATATTATGCTATAATTAGACTGTATTATGAGTTTATATTCTTGATAAGTGATAACATAAAAATAAATATTTTTTGTGAAGCTATATGTTAAGATCTACAATAAAGTAAAATATAAAACCATTTAATCTACATTTATACTGAAAAGCGTGTTGAAGGAAAATGGGAGAACTACCACAAATAATCCAAAATGGCCAAGAGTAATAATAAATATTTGTATATAATTGAGCTATACTGTCATTAACCTATTCTAAACTATCGATGATATCTCATATCCAATTTACTAAATACTTGCATTCCACTTTATAATACACAACCAAATAACTAATAATACTGTAATGGAAATCGTGTCCATTTTCATAGTAATTAATGCCAACGACAGCAGGATTTCGTTAAATACAAGGTTCGGAGAAGATTTCTAGATGGCATACCAATACGTTTTAACGAGAACAATAGATGGCACGCGAAGTAATTTTTTATTGAAATGACATAATTTATAAAAAACAAATTTTGCTTTATTTATTTATTATTATTTATAAATATAAGCCCATTTACTTCAAAAATTTTCAATTTCGATTGTAAAATAATTTTTTTTCTTTAGATTTTAAATGTTGGTTTCGTTAATAATTCGTTGAATATAAAAAACTGCAGTTAAAAAATGTAAACATTTCGTTCAACTACTACTAGTGCCATCTTTTAATCTTCTCCGGAATTGTATCATGTTGGCACATAATATCGATGCGATTTCCCTTATAGTTATTATAAATTATGTGTACACAACATACATTGGCACTACACTTCTTACAATTTAAGATCAATTATTGTACCTCTAAGCTCTGAGTTAATTTTCAAATACTAATCGACTCTATTTATACGATGTTATTACTACAAAAACCCAACAATGCCGCAGTATCTTTATATTTAGGATCATGTTCTATAAATATTTTTCTTAACAATGAACATAATAAGAATTACACAATTAAGGTTTACATAAGTCATGTAAAAGTTACGTCGTCACCTGGACACCTTAGCAAAACATGGGCAAAAGTTCGAAAAATATTGCCAACCCTTTATTTCTTGGAATTATAGAAGGTGTTACTCAATAATACTAGATCTAATTTAATCACATTCCTATTGCTGTTTAATGTGATGGCAAAAACTAGTATTTGAACCATTACCAAAATGGTTACAGGATCTGAACAAACTGACCTATGACCGTTTACAATGATTAATGGAGTCAATGGATCTAGAATTCTATGTACATACTACATCCACCAGTTTGTCATTATCCATTTATAGGTTTATAGTACAACTGAACGGGCAATTTGTGCAATATATCCATGGTTGGCCTTTTTAAATAAATAGCAAATTACGGTCATTTTATTTATGTATTCATATATAACCTTACGCGGTAATCCAGAGGTTAACATTTATAATAAATCAAAATGATACAACAATTTTGTTTTTAACAAATAAGATAACTAATCCTTGACAGGACAACGACCATTACCCACAGTCAGATAAAGGCATTGGTTGGTTGTGAGCATAATAAAATAAATCTTAATTGTTTTAATTGTTCTTTATGTGTATTTAATCAACGTGGAAACGCTTAATAAGAGGAGCTTTTATGTCACATTGATAAAATGTGATTCAGTCATAAAAACAATAGCAACATAAAAACCAACTGCAGCTTATGTTACAAGAGAAACACAACAACAATAAATATTGTGTACCAACTTTACAAACCAACAAGAATATAAGATGATTCCTAATCTTTACTTAAGGCCATTTCAATAAAGGAATTACTCAAAATAATTCAATTAGTTCTAACCAGAATTGTGAACTAAGCACACTCGCCGCGGAAATGAAAATATGAAAATTTTACTCGAAGCCGTGTAGAAACTCATAGATCAACTTTTCGATCAATTAACAGAGTTAGTAAACAGGTATCACTACCAAATTAATCAGAAATCTTGACTTAACAGAATAAAACTATTTGAGACTCCATGGGAAATAATAAACTATACAAGAATATAAGACACAAAAGACTATTTTTATAAACATACCTGAACGTATTGTTCAGGATAGAACCCCAAAGCCCATCACTGAGAAACATATACATCGTTGTTTCAGAAATTGGACCAGTCAAGGCGACTCTATGACATCTTAAAATTATTTTTGGAATTAGTTTCCTATCATTAGATGAGGTTATGGTAAACAAAGATTCTAATAATGACACCAACTCAACCTTTAGTAAATTTTAACTACAACAAAATACTGTTAGGATGAATTATAACACCTAACAAATTATGAAATTTATCTCAAAGTATTATTGACAAATTTATAAGCCTACGATATAATATAATGTTAGAAAAGTCAAGCTCTATCCATTTGTATCAAATCCGTCACAGATTAAATTTTCTTATTGTTCTTATTGTAAGCTATATTGTGAAAAGATATATAATAACAACAATTTTAGAAGCCATTAGTGGCATTTAGCACATCAAATCGATCCCTTTTAGCCTTCATTGCTGACGAATTATTCACCAAAAGTAACTGAACCAGTGTTCATAAATGTTGTTTGGTATCATGTACGAAATCAGGGTGGTTTTTTATGGTACTTTATCATACTTTTATATCACTATTGGAGACAATTTCTTAATATAAAAAAATTAAATAACTCTACAAACACAACCCTGCGCAATCAATTTAAGAACGTGAAATTATGAATTTTAAAGAGAAACGAATATTTTAAAGTGATAAATTTACGTTTCTACTTAACACCAAAATTAATTATATCAGTTTTTATATAAAGTGGTAGAATGGGTTGAGATACAATAGCCGTGTTTTAATATTCGCGCTATCCAGAAGCAAGGGAAATTTCTAACCAAACTTGTTCTATTATCCGCCAGTGTCACTGTTACACTGTTAAACATTTTGACATTAAATGCAAAGAACAACCACGTAGCGCAGTGGCAGTTGGAGCGGGAGGTACCGGGTTCGAATACCGATAAGGGCAGGATGAAAAAGGGATTTTCACCACCTGATTACGATCGGTGGTGTGAATGAACACAACTATCACCCTCTGTTGAAGTGCAGAATCTATGGGCCGACCCATCTTCCATGTCTGTACTATAGACTGACATGGAGCTATGCAATGTGCAGATGGTTAGGTAAATCGGACATATATAGCCATACGTCCTCGATTTGGCTGCAAGAGTTGAGAGTGTTGACAAAGAGTTGAGAGTGTCTTAGCCCCAAAACATGTTGCACAGTAATAAAAATATAAAAATAAAAAAAAATGCCAAGAAATTTTTCGTTTTCAGTGATGAACATTAAAAAACCCATATTTTTCGTAAATTTCCCATCAAGTAATAGCTGATCTGGATAGCGGCTCCGGATAGTGCTCTATAAAAATAGGTAATTTTTACAATATAAATACAATTTAATTAATCATATATTGCGAACAATTTTAACATAACGAATGACAGTATAAAATCTTGACGGGCTTAAGCGAGGTGGAAGATATGGTTGTCTTGCTTGTCCGCATCCATATATGACGTGAAGTTTGAATGCATTATTCACCTGCAGTAAGCTACCACAATTTCATTTTATATTTTTAAAATTGGAATTTCATATTAATAAAATGACAATCAGGAATTTGAATACATTTTTTAATTCCGTGGTTGAATAGAAGTTGGTATATATAAAAATTAACCATCATAGATACTCATCCAATCCTTCAACTCAAGAACTTACATTTAAACATATTACAACGGAATTGGCCAACTCTTTGTTATATTTTAGTTTAATAAGTCATAATAGGAGGTACTTTTTCTAATTGGGGTTCATTGACATTCACAATGAATAGACTTACGCGAGAACAACGTTTATCAACTGTTGAAATTTATTTCAAAAATCTGTGGAAAATTATTGTTCTTTGACCATTTAAATAAATGTAGAACCACTTTTTCATTATTGGATATTCATCACACGACAAGAGTGCACACAAGTATATGTGTAAACAGCAATCAATCAATTCGTCGCTGTTCTCAAGCTGTGGGTCCATCATATGGCGTATTTTAAAGAAAAATTTTGAGAGGCATGCAAAATACAGAATTAAAGCTGGTTGGCCTCCTTTTGCGTCCTCGATATAATTTATGAGCGTTGAAACAGCTGCAATTATTGATCCGTTTTTGATTGAAAAATTGTGCTCAGTGATGAAGATAATTTTTGGCTGAATGGATACGTCAACAAACAAAATTGTCGTATTTGGGCTGATGCAGTTTGGTGCTGTCTATGAACAGGCGGTATCATCGGACCATATTTCTTTAAGAATGAAGAAGGAACGCAAACTACAGAGCAATAATCAATGAATTTTTATTGCACATAAATCAAGATATTAGAAAATTGGATGGTGCAACATGTCCGCAGGCTAAACCATCGATTTATTGAAAGTAAATTTTAATGAGAACATCATATCGAAAAATCGATCCTTGAATTGGCATCCAAGATCTTGCGATCTGACGTCGTTAGATTACTTTTGATGGGAGTGTCTGAAATCACTTGATAATATCGAAAAACCACAATCGAATCCTGCAGAAGCGAACATAACACGCATTATTTATGGAATATCGGCCGAAATGCTCAAGAGAGTACTGGAAAATTGAACCCAGGGAATGGATCATCTAAGAGCCAGTCGCGGACAACATTTGAAATAAATTATTTTCAAACATTAAGTTATAAACCGAACTTACGAGCATGTCCCAAATACAATTTTTGACTGTCAAATTGATTTTAGTTCGTTTTATTTCAAAAAAAAATTCCGGAAACTCATGTGGGATCACTCTTTATACCTGAACTTTAAAAGTATAGACATAGACGATATATAGCTCGGTTTGAATGTGTAGTAGAATTGATACGATATGTGGTTGGACTAAAAAATCCAGACATATACATACTTATATAAAAATCCTATAATTGTCTGTCAACAATATTTTGAGACAAAACTGAAATATATAGATTTAAATTAAGGGATGGACCTTAAAAATCTTAATATATCCGTATCTCGTGATCTCATAAATCGGTTAGCAATAGTTGGTTATAATATAAATGAAAATATTATTTTTAAAAGAAATTGTTTTGGGGTGGGTGAATTGTATACGAAATATTGAAGTCCAAAAATCGAAATATACGCATATTGTGAGCTCATAAATCTGTCAACCAAATTTTTCAAATACATATTCTTAATATTCAATTTTTTATATTTAAAGTAGATGGTTATATGGACTAGTTTCTAACTAAGGGATGGAGTTCAGAACTTAATTATACATTTTTAATAAGCTTATAAGTCGATTAATAATTATCGGGTTTACAATCACCCCTGTATTGTTTTCTTAAAGTATCCTCTTATTGTAGATTACATATGCTATTATATCCCATGCTAAATATAAATTTTAAAAGCTAATAATTATGAGCAAATTGTTTTTAATTTTAGACTAGACTTAATCGAGGTAATTTAGATTAACACTTTCAAGATAAACGAATGTCTCAATTATCAATGAAAAATATAGCTATAGGACAAACCTTTGACAAACACTTTGGACATAGTATCGAGAGTTTTCAAAAAATCTAGTCAAATATTTACTTATATTATAGTTGTTTTAATGGGACTTTGTAACTATTTCATATGCGTGACCACTTAGATTCAGCGATAATCTAGATAGCTTCTAGAACTTAATGTCAAATTTATTCAATGTTACTAAGTATACACTACGGTATGATAATTACTTCCGTTAAGTACACAATAAATTCCTTTACTACTTATAAATTGAAGTCGTATCGATTAAAGTGATATAAGTATATGACTTTGTACACGACAAAACTAAAGTATGAGTTTACGTACTCGTACATATGTACATGCATTCGAGTATTATATCTAAATATTATTCACTTGAAACCAGTAAAATAATAATATGGAAGGAAAACCAGAAGATGAAATTGTAATTAAAAATCTTAAACAACGTTCATATACACACACACACAAAACTATAACAGACACCGGAAATTTTACTTTTTAATTCATTTTGAATTTTTAATGAAGTCAAACCCGACTATACTATAAATGGAAACACTAAATTAACACATTGGCGGTCGACGTAACTATTTTATCGTACAAAATCTGTTTTGGAATCGTCAGTCAATCGTACAATGGTAAGAGAATTGTATATATCTTCCTTCGCATACGTGTCTTATATATACACATAGGTTTAAAACAAACTGTATTCAACATATATATGTGTCAAAGCAATTATCATCCCTTATTTATATTCCATATAGAATGTACACAGTGTCTGTGATTTTTTGTCTGGCACAAACATAAACCATATGGTTTTTCATCGTCTTTTCGTAGATAAAAGACAATAAAAGTATATATATTGTAATAAAAGGGGATGAGTACATCGATCTTCAGTTGCTTACTGTCTTTATATACACACACATCTATCTTTGAGAAAATTAAAAGATGATTTTCTGTTTTAAAGAACCTATAATGTATCCGATCGACGTATAGCGGAGACAAAGCAAATTAAGTCAATTTGAAAGTGTGCCATATACGGATATTATAAATATTAGGGTAAATTGAGATTTGTTTATTTTAAGGGGGTACGATATAAGCATGCATCATACTGATGATGGAAAATCGTATAGCCAGGTGAACTGTATATGTACATAGAAAAACAAAAATACTTAAAATCTATATAGATTATGGAAATTTAAAACCGATACGGTATTTTCCCTTTAACGACGACCATATACATATACGTATATACGAGTAGATTTTAGATTATCATATTTTACTCGTACGTATGTACTCGACTCATGTATTTTGTTCCAAAAAAATTCCATATAATTCAATTCTTTTATAGATA
Source organism: Tipula lateralis (assembly GCA_963932295.1). NCBI lineage: Eukaryota > Metazoa > Arthropoda > Insecta > Diptera > Tipulidae > Tipula > Tipula lateralis. The sequence continues at coordinate 103,699,440 of OZ010738.1, forward strand.
TACAAACAGCATCTTCTTGATCATCCCCCATGAGACCAACGACGTAATCATATCGTTTTGTTGTTGTGTATTTCGTATTATGTATAGTGTCTGAAGATAAACTGTGTATATGGTTTCGATTGAATTGAGATGTGGATTACAAGAATTTAGGTTTAAATGTAACATAAATATGTTTATCTCCAGCATTGTAATTTTTTTTATATTTTTTTGTGTTTTTTTTTGGATAGGACAATCGGAATGTATAGAAAATGTTTTTTCTTTTTTCATTTCATTGTTGGAGGTAATTTACATTTTTCATAGAATTTTTCGAGCGACATACATTTATTTTGAAATTGATATGGGCTATATAATCCGAATGCGAATTAAAATGAGAGTGATATATCTCAGTAGCTCAACGTGCTTTCCGTTCGTCGTGGCTACAGAAATCGCAAGTGGGATTTTACACGTAAAAAACGTTTTTTACATTTTTTATGTAAAAAAATGTAAATTACATGTAAAAAATAAAGTCAGCACATAGATGGCAGTGCATTTTTGTTTAAAATCGATATCCAACGATGTCCTGTGTCCATGATTATTTTGAAAATATTTTCCAAGAAATATGTGACCAAGAACGAGCCTACAATCAATACTCGGTTGAAATTGGAAGGACCAATTACCTTACTCTGTACTGACACTTTCCGATATGACTATCTTTCGATCAAAGTTGTGATTTTAAATGTAAAAAACATTTTTTAAATACTAAAATTTGTAAAATACACAAAAGCTAAATTGTTTATGTAAAACACCAATTGAAGTGTCTAGAATTTTAAAACGTCAAAAAATTTACCAACGTACGGTTTGGTCATTAACATAGATAAATCTGTATTTTTAAAAATAAATTAGTTTTGGTGTTCACGTTATTAGTTGGAAAGATATCTTTTTAACTTCACCTGAGCCAGTTAAGGTGATTTTTAACGGTAATTCCGACTGCTAATAATTCTAATCTAAAACAAAGTATTGTGATATTCAGTAAAAAGTCGAAAGAAATTGTACACGGTTAATATTCCACAAATTCGATGATTTTATATATGAGATGGAGCGTCTGTTTTAAGAAGTAACCTTATGTAAATTACACGTTTTTTACATGTAAAAATCGTGTAAATAACATCGTTTATGCTACACGCCTAAACAAAGATTGAATATTGTTGGTTTTTATCTCTACGATCCGTTTTGCGACTGAATCACTCCTTTATTCTTTCATAGTTATCTTTCGAGTCAAGTGTTCATTCACATATCCGATTGATCGTTGCGTTCAGTCCCCATTCAACGAAAATTTTTTTTTGTGATGGTGTATTTCTGTTTTGATACTATGAAAATTATCGGTGGACGATCTTCGCATATTTTGACATTTAAAACAGTTTACATGGAATTTCTTAATGTGAAAAAGTTATTTTCTCGAAGCTGGCATTAATTACGATTGTAATAAATTGTATAACCAACGCACTAAGAATTCTCACAGATTACGGCGTGGGGTCATAAACCTCTTTTAATATAACAAATTTTACAAAACCATATTTTGGTAAAACGACAAACTCAAAACTGATAGACGTCCATATATGGTCCTTGTTGCAGGCCAAAATATTAATAGATAATAGAGTGACGAACCATTGAAATCAGTGACCAATATATTCATCGAGAAGTAGCATCAAATAATCGGCAGATCTGATGGATCCTATACAGAATGTCTAGTTGTCAAAGAATATTAATATGCTGAGATATTTCTCTGTATAGATATACTGAAGTTAGTCGTAGGTGTGTATTATAATGTTTTACAACAACATGATGCTTTTATGCTTATATTTAATTCGATAATTTAAAAAAAAATATTTACAAAATGTTTTGAAATAAAAAGTTGTAAATAATTTTTTCTTGGAAATAAAAAAGAAAAAAAAGAAAAGAAAAGTTAAGTAAACAAACATTAAGAAAAGCTCACTCTTAACGTATGTATGTATAAATGACCTTATTGGTTCTGATTTCAAATTTATATCGAGATGTATAGAGCTGACAATATAGATATATACTTCTTGAATCTTGCTATTAAACCGATGCATATAGTTCATGTCATGAAAAAATAGAATTTTTCATTCCTAAGAACTAATAAAACGATGTTGTTACATAATTGATTGGAGATTTGTAATAAAAAGCTTATTAATGCACATTCAACATAATTTCCATGGAAATAAAATTATATGAAATAAATTGAGAAGTTTTGCATTGAATTACATAAAATACATTTATTCCAATTTGCGGTTTCCAAAGAAATTCAAAATAGACTTACATATTATCTTAAGCAGGATCCCAACAATAATAAAATAAATAATACAGGTTAGAAGCTTGATTATTAAAGGGTATTTAAGCACAAATATTTACATTTGTTCGTTCTATTTATTTTACAAAACTTCTGTTATAGGTTATTTGTTTTACGGAAGCTGGGTGAAAATTTTCATAAAAATATAGACAAATGCTTTTGACAAAAAAGGTTTCAATATTCAAATTCAAATTTGACAGTTCGAAACAGTTTAAAGTCACACATGTTTCCAATGTCAATGGTTTGTACATGGTATACTAAATTATAGTGAAATTTTTAAATTCTGTGGGTGCTTATAGTAAACACGTGAGCTCATTAACGATTTTCGACTCAACGGTTTGCCTTGATCCGTATGAGCGTATTGTTATTCTGTAGTATAAGTTGAATATTCAAACGAATTGTTGAACCAGAATACTAATTTATGGCTACAACATGATTTGGTGAATATATTGTACGATCTGTGGATATATGGAAATTAAGAAACTGTAGAGCGAGTCATTCGAAATCACAGTTTAAAATGGGGATGCTTATTTCAAACAATTGTTTGAGAATAAGTTTGTGCTCTTTCTGATTATTCCTTGTTCTATAATAGTGTTTCATCTACATATATAGACGACCAGAAAATGTAATGCTTCATTCATCGAAACGCTGAAATAATTGGGCTGCATCCCAAAGACTCTATAGATCAGGGTGTTCAGGACATATATATAATTTTTGTATATAGAGATTTTGGAAAACATATCGTAAATCAGAATTTTGTGATTGAAATGTATTCAACAAGTTCATGCGATATGTCTATAGATGTCTATAGTCCAGTGAGTCAAATCCCGTTAAACATCTGTTTCCATAGGCATCTTAAAAACATTTTGAAAATATTATGCACGATATTAAAAAAGACTTGTCCAAGATGGTACCTACACATAAGAAGAAATTATGACAACAGTTGTTCGAGATTACAAAGGTATTCTGAAGTGTGATTTATAATCAGAAAGTTAAAATAAACTAGTTCTGAAAATGATTCATATCGAAAAATTTTTATTGAACAAAAGATTAAAAATTTCTAGAGATTATTTAACAACAGGTGAAAATTGAAAGAATTTCCAAGAAAAGCTATAATTAACTTACAGCTTTGAATTCTTCATTTAGACTTAAACATATATCGCAGTTATATATGTATAGTTAAGCACGTAGCAAGTTATTCGAATTACCGTACCTCGTATATTCTAATGCACCTCAAAAAAAAAAAACAATTGCTGTTGAGCGTCGTAGTTTAAGGCCCCAACGGAGTTTAGCCTCTGTCCGCATCGACTTTATGGTAGGTTTATCGTCTCCAAAATCCGAGGATAGGCCACAATTGGAAATTAAAATAGAAGCTCCTCAATTAAGGTAAAATCGAAAATATTGTAATGATATTATGATTTAGCAGGTTTTCGACATTTATATTGTTTACTAGTTAGACAAATTTTCACGCTTCTAGTTTATGCTACCAATTATTTCCATTGTTATATTTATATAAAAAAATCCTAGAAATTTACAAATTCTTGTATTAAAACGGAAATGAGATTGCATTTTCCAATATTTTCAACTTCCACAAACGTCAATTCGTCAGATGAGATATATTATACGTGTAATAAGCATTTCTCAACATTCCCCACGCATACGAGTATATGTATAGAAATATTGTATCAAAAAACGTATTTATAGATTAAAAATTGATTCCGAAATTAGAAATTGAAATTCAAAAATATCTGACATGTTATTTGCATTATTTGACTATATACATATACCTACGAGTGTAAAGATAACCGTACAACAATCTGCCACGTTCCAAAGTCACATGACACGCACAAAAAAATGTCTCAAATTTAATAATTAAAATGATATAATGCATTTTATCATATATATTTTTGACAGGGTGTCTAATATATAGACGTCATGTTTTCTTATCGCAAATATAACATGCCAATAGTCTTAAGCACATTTATCCAGGCACGACAAATAACTTGTCGTGTAATTAACACGTGCCAATCACAAATTACTATAATTTATGAATATATACAAACATATTTTCGCGCGCGAATTTTAAAAACAATTAAAATTTGAATATACTCAATTTTACACACTATATAGTTCTATAAATATTATTATTTATTTTTGGGTGTTTATTTTTATAAATTATTTCTAAATATATAATTATAAGAACATCTTTATATACATATACATATGTATATAGAAATAGGCAAGCATATTAGCGCGGTAAATAAATATGAAAGTACTGACATTTTAAAGTTGATCGAAATTTGCACTGCTTTCGAGATAACACTAAAAATTGACCAGGCTCATCCGATTATAACTTTATGACGTTCAAAGTAGTGGACGCTTATTATGCCGCCACATACTTATATCGTTATAAAATAATAAATTACTACATACGAGTACAAGATATAGAATATATGTAATTATATCGATAAAGTTATGTTTACACTTCGACATAATTCATTAACGAAATTTATATTACGATAATATATGTTAAAAACTATCGTAATATTAATAACAATAATCATAATATATATGTATGTGTACTAATGTTATCGGACATGTATGATCTATAATTATCACTGTGGGAAAATCTATAAATTTCCTAACTAATAATAGAAAAAAAAAATATTTTATCGATTTTACTTTTGTGTTTTGTATTCTAAAATTAAGTTATATGTAAATATATACATATGTGTGTCGGTGGGTGTGTGTGTAAATATGTGGGTATCTACTTAGCTCTAAGTTGTATTTCATTTTATTTTTGCGCTGATCGGTGAAAGTGTGACACGACACAAAGAAAATATGTCCAACAGGAAGCACGTGTTAGATTATTTTACTTGCAATGGCATGTTCACCATTTTGACAAAATGTCATTATCAAACACACCTTAATTATAATATGTACTTGTTTTGGTTATGCTCGTACGTAAAGCATGACTTGTCTTCTAATCTTATCACAAATTTTCATGATATCAAGTGCTATAAATTGTTTATTGTACATCAGGCATAAATATTGATTAGGCCAGTGGTTCATAACCGTATGACGTTGATTGTTGTTACCTGCGGTAAGGTAGTTAGCTAGAAAATATTTGCTTTCTTTTAATTCACAAAACTCAATAGACTGGACTTTATATTCTTGGAACTGCAAAAAATAAAATTTATAACTGGGATTCAGTTTTTCTGGAATGATAGAAGATGAATTCAGTACATTTTTGAGCATTGAAAGAACATTTTAATAGGCAAAGTAATATTAATGAAGTGATATTATAAAATTAGGATTTAAGATAATGATTTTGCAGTAAAGGACCTGGTAATAATACACAACACGATACAAAGAAAATTATCATAAAGTGCGAATCCGGAAAATTACACAATAAAGAACTTAACACAATGAAATTGCCGCCAATATCCACGTATCAACCAATAAATACGGCATATTTAAGGTTCTCCTGCGATGCAATAATAGGCATTACGTAACATAGGCGGAATATGGCAACCTGAAGCGAATATGGGATACATCATAATAAATCACAGAGGAAATTGACGTTCGAGAGGTTATATTATGTTCACATTCAAATGCGATTTCGTAACTGTTTACAAATAAAATAATCGTCAGATTTTGATTTCCAATTCGACTCACCTATTTATTTTCAATGTAACTACTATTGCATTACCGGTATGCAGACATTTATTTAATACAAGCCCTATAAAGGAGGTTATAGGAGGTTGCTAAAGATGAATTACTCTCCATACATTAAAACATTGATCTACCCTAAAACAGCTTGGACTATTTCCTGGTGTTCTAGTTGATGAAATAATTTACTTTAGCTAGCTAACTATATATATCTCAAATGCCTTACAAAGGAAGAAAACTGTGCAGATGATGTACTTTACTCTTTGAATTGCAATTTAATTTTAGTTAATTGGACTAGTTGTTATATTTACAATTCAAAATTCACTTCCTACGAGATTTCACTTCAGAAATCTCGAGATCGTGGTTTCACTTCCTACGAGATTGATCTCAGAATAATCATTCGGACTATATGTTTTAATGCTTTTACTAAATAATGTTGGTAATTGTTAGTGTAATTCTGCCAACTCGGCTGACAAATAGGCTGACATGCAGCTATGCAATGCGCAGATTTTCTACGAAAATTCGGACCTATATAACCGTACATAGAGTGGTATCACACAACGGACCAACCGCCGGACTAAGTGTGCGATAGGAGCCACAACAACCTAACCTAACCTAGTATAATTCTGACATCTATGAGAATGACATTATTTTTTTTTAATATTTCATGTAATAATGATGCAATCGACCATTTAGTACATGGCCTACATTTAAAACTTGATTTTAAACATGCAAAACAATAAGTTTACCACGGAATTCATTCCATGAATTTCGATTACTCCGGCGATAACTAGAAAATATAGATACGTTTAACGATTCAGGTATAACCTTTACCTCATATCAAACTTTGGTCGTCTAAAAATTTGTAGTGAGAGATATGAAAATGAGAATATTAATACTTATCACTTTTGTTTGGGAACACCTTCTTTGGGGAGAATATACGTAGCTGTCATTTAAAAAAGAGCTCAAGGCGCAAGTTTAAAGGTTTCATTATCAACTCGCACCGTTTGCGGCAGTATGTCGATATTGCAATATGGCAATACGAATTCGATCTGTAAGATCTGGAATCGATTATGGAGCATTGACATAGACCTTATCTTTTACTTGGCCTCAAAGAAAAAAATCTAAAGGTGTTAAATCACAATATAATATATATATCGATGGCAAATTGTGATCATCGCACTTCGAGAAATAACACGGTCACGAAACTTTTCTTGCAAACTGCTTGTCTTGCTGAAAATAATCGCCGTCCACATCATTTTCATCCAATTCTAGCCATAAAGTATCATTAATTATAGCTGGGTAGCGCAATTTATTCACCGCCAGCCAAATTTTGGATAGGTTAGGTCCAATCACATCGCCAGTCCAAAAACCGCACCAAACTGTGACAAGTTGAGAATGAAAAGACTTTTCAACAATCATGCTTGGATTTTCTGAGCCCTAAATACGATTATTCTGCTTATTAACGTAGCCCCCGAGGTGAAAATCGGCTCATCACTGAAGATGATTTTTCGTTGAAAATCCAGATCATTTTGATGCATTTGAAGAACCCAATCAGTGAAGATATGGTTGTCAACCAGCTTGAGTTCTTGTGTTAAATGAACTTTAAAAGCCATAAGTCCTTATGCAAAATACGGCGTACAGTCTGTTGTGGATTGTCTTATTCTAACAATCGACGAGAAATCGACAAACCTTTAATAATAAACGTTCAACAATATTCTCAGTTGTTCTTCACTTCATTAACTTGTCCCAAAAGGTCAAATTTTTCCACCAATTTCACTATTACCGGTCGAGAAAGTTTTTCACGTCGACCAACAAGAGATTTTCAAAATGTTCACCATTTTTGTAGTGAGTTATAACAATTTAAATGCGTTGTTGAAGCGTGTATTGCGCTATTTTTAGTAATGACGTAGTTTTACTTGTCAAATATCAAAAGATGACAGCTTATAAATTTACAGCTGATCAAATAGCAGGCTATTCAAAATGAAAACTCTTATGGCAACCCCTTTATAAAAATACTTGGAGTATTAAATCTTATTTAATTATCCAACTAACTTTCAAACAATAAAAAATCTATTATTTATGATTAAATATAAGTACGTTAATAAGATTGATAATATCAAATAATTTCTTTATCAATATTCGTTGGACAACCGGTTGGAGCTTAATGACTAAGAGAGTTAATGGTCTCATCACGCCGCGGTTTCGAGTTCGATTCTCAACGTTGACCAAAAATTAACATTCGATTCGTTAGGCTGACCACCTACAATGTGCACCAATCGTTAAAATGGTTCGTAAGGTCTCAGTTGGGACGCGGTAAGGGTCGTTTACGGCCTCTAAGCCATATATTATTTATTCATTGAACAAAATCGCACAATTTTTTCCAGACTAAATCTTAGGAGGTGATATTACACATATGAACGTACAGATATTATGGTTTAATTACGTTGATCCCCTCAAAAACCGTAACAAAAATTATGCATGGAAGCATTTCACCACAACACTAAAAAAAAATCTCTATATATGAAACATCTTTCCTATATACTTATAAGTAACTTACATACATACTAAAATCAATAAATTATTAAAAGACAGTTGCGAGCAGCTGCTAACACAACATTTAATTCTTTAAAGACAATAAAAATTAGTAGTTATTTCAGCTATAAAAATATATTTTTTTTCTTCTTGCCTCGAATACAATTATAAAGAAGTGAAAATTCTTCCGAGGTACATGTAATAGAGAAGCGCGAGACACACGGAATAATTTTGTTTTGATTAAATCAAAAACCACTTAACGAAATGGAGTTTCTTATAAAAATACTCAGCAACAAAGAGTTTCTGTTATACAGTTTCATATGAAAAATAATACTACTCTCCATTTTCTTAATCCCTTCCTATTTATAATATTATTCTACATATAAAACTTTTATACATTGGAAATGCTGTAGGTGTTCGTTTTATTTCGAAGAAAACATTCACGATCAAATAAACCACGAAAAAGATTTTTATTTCCAATGACCCTAAATACAAAAAAAAACATGAACTAAAGTTATGATCAACGACACACGTCTATCATACATATCTCCTCCTCATCTTGAGATTTTTTTTTGTTTTTCTTTATCGTATTTTTTTGTTTTATGACGGATTTCCGGTTAAACTAAATTACGCTAAATCAAACTACATGTATGTTTATAACGCACATGTACACATACATAGACAAGAAAGGTGATGGAATAATTTCCTTTCAAATATTGTGTATGTATTTATAATTTATTTTATTCTGACGTCACGCTCCTAATTTTCCATTAAAAAATAAAACAATAACGACAGCGAACGAAAAAAAGGAAAATTCAAAATTTTTATTAATTTATTTATTACAAATAACAGCAACAATGTGTATGTAGTAATAATGTTATAACTAAATTAAAAAGGAAAAGTTAAAATTATTATTGGAGAAAATGGAAAACTCAATTACTTAAAAGAAAGTATACCGACAAAAATTATTTTTTATATATAAGAACGAATACATGTTAAAATATTGTTTGAGGCGGAATTTGACGCGATCGATTCAAGTGGTCAAGCTTCGTCTAGAAGCTGGTTCAATGATAAAAAAATCAGTAGAAAATGATTGTCGATACATCAATAGAAAGTGATTGTCTAGTGTGTCCTATCGTATTTTATGCTAAATGAATCTAGAATTTCTATACTACTGCAAATAGACTTCGATATCGGAATATGATTACAAATATTTTTATGGAGGAACGAAACAGTTTAATAACTGCTAGAAACTACCTTGATTATTTTAAATAAACGTAACCTAATACATTTGTATAATCCAATAGAATTATTATGACGAAAAACGACATATGCCCTGCCATAATTTTCATTTAGAAACTAAGGGATAAACCTCGTATAACTGCATTATATTATTATTTTATTTAAAGCTCAAGAAAATGTTAAGTTATCTAGTTCACATATAGGTTGCGCCATATAAAAAACTGAGTTCCCAATTGATCTTGCATCAAATTATCATCCCAGAGCAATAAAATTCAAATAAATATTGACATTAATTAATGTCTATAATAATGTCAGATTCGAAACCAACTGAGATGATCGGACTGTCACCATATTTTATGACATATATTTCGAAAAAATAAAATATTTCAAAATATAAAAACAATTGCACCATGTGCTAATGTAGATACAATAGAGCGGAATGATTACGGAAGTGCGAACATTTTATTATGAGCAACTCGATGCTTTATAGGACTGACTAGGTTCATAAATTTTATATATTTGAGTTGAATGGGTTTATCAAATTATGTCAAAAAATTTATATTATATCTTCTCCATCGGGAGAGATTGATTCTTCGCAGCGACTTAAACTTTCAAAGTGAACTAAAAGTGGGAGAGAACTTTGCTTGATTATAATAAAAATATATTAAACGATACCAAATCATCACATTCCTAGAACAATAGAAACAAACTGCAAGCACTATTTAAACATATATAATTAGTTAGTAACAAGTCAACAGAAAGAATCTCCAAAACATGAAGCTCTACTAATAAACAAAAAAGGAATAAAGACTATACGAATTGCAACGGTTGAACACCAATGTTTGATGAAAACCATATCCGTAATTAGCAATCTGAATTTTTTGAGTGTCGGACTTACGAAAACAATAAAGAAATAAAGCGGGTACAAGTTAAGCATCGTGATTAGTACGGGGAGTATATTATATCAACGTATTTGAATATGATATATATATATATATATATATATATATATATATATATATATATATATATATATATATATATATATATTTATATATATATATATATATACGATATATATATATATATATATATATATATATTTATATATATATATATATATATACGATATATATATATATATATATATATATATATATATATATATATATATATAAATATATATATATATATATATATATATATATATATATATATATATATATATATATATATATATATATATATATATATATAGCTCATTAATTAGATTAAACCCCAGATGAAAAACAGAGAATATAACTGCCGCAAAAACAAGATGATCTCGTTATTCTGGCGACATCATCCCCTTAACACCACCGGTGATAGCGCCCTCAAGAAAGCTGAAATTCCCCTTCAAAAATTCACTGGTACAAATTTATCGTTGTACACTCGATGAAATATTCAACTAGTCAAAAGCCAGTAAAAGTTGTAGTCCAGACAATTTTTCAACTAATTCGAGATCGAAGTAATTTACTCAAAGGTTAAGTTTAGGAAAGGAGAAGAGCAATCGTAAAACCATCAAAGATCGAAATATAAAACCATATGCGCTAGTTCTAAAGCCGATTTTCTGGCAAATATTTTCACAGGAGCCCATGGAGTACATACCATGCAGTTAACCCAATTCAGTTCAATTCAATCGCTTTGATTTGAGAACGTAGAGAACTACTAATTTAATCTTCAGTCTCAATGTTGGAGCTAAAAATATGTTCTCTCTACGAAATGTATTGTTACATTCAACCCACAACTATTCTATTAATTTTTTGCGACTGGAGCAGACCCAACAGAAAATAGGTTCAAAAACTTTTTGTGCTTTACTTTATTTGTGATGAATTCTTTAAAAAGGCAGTATTGCTACAGCTACAACGATATTCCTCTTTAGTTTGAAGGTACTATAGGCACTCCAGAAACTATCCGTTCACTATTATGGTAATTATGATTCTTACAGAAATACACAAATTAGGAGAAACGTTCCATTTTAAATTAACTTTTTCATTACAGGCAGAACCATCTATATATCCCATATTCAGTTAATCTTCACACTTTTCAACATTTTATAAAGAAATTCGTCAGAAGCAGGTGTGGGAGTCCGGTTTTTTAAATCCGTCACAGTTGAGTTAACGGTTAAAAATGAAGGAGAAAATCTGAAACTTTAACGATTTCTTGGAATTCTAGCATTTAATGAATTAATTTTTAAAAGTATATCTTACCAAACAAGCCATTAACAAATAAACTTAGGATAAGATATATAAGCCTGTTTTATCGGATTTTATACGGCACTTGGATACTACCAAGTGTCAATAGGGCGTTATGGTTTTTGTCAATATAAACTTGTTTGGGTATAGAATTTATAGAACTGCGTTTATCATTTAAAGGAGTTTAATGTGTTTCAACTCTAAAAAAATTAATTGATTGAAATCCAATTTTGCTATTTTATAGTTGTACTTCAACAAAAGTTTTATAAAAACTTAACTGTAAAATAAACTTAAGTTTAAAATGCACCCTAATTACTATCAATATACACCTCTACCAAAAAAATATTCTATGCATGTCAATTGTTGCTGTTGAATAGTGTGGTTTTCAACCTAAAATATTTTCCGCTTTTACGTTTCTTCATTTCTTTTGAAATAAGAAGAAAATTTAATAAATTTAAACGTAAAAATAAATATTTGGGTTATTTTATAATTACTTCAGTTTTTTGTATTTATAATTGATTGAAATTTTCTTAGATAATATTGTTGGCTGCGCTGGTGTTCGCAAGAAAAACAGGTAAGCTTTTTTATTTTTTGGTTGTATGTGGTTTTTTGAGTTTTCCATTATATTTCCTCCAACGATGTTTTTTATTTTATTCAGTTCACATCATGAATGGCAATCAATTTGATTAATAAATATATATATATATCTATATATATATATATATATATATATATATATATATATATATATATATATATATATATATATATATATATATATATATATATATATATATATATATATATATATATATATATATATATATATATATATATATATATATATATATATATATATTTATATATATATATATATATATATATATATATAGGTATATATATTTATATATATTTATATATATATATATATATATATATATATATATATATATATATATATATATATTATATATACATATATATATATATATATATATATATATATATATATATATATATATATACATATATACATATATGTTATTTTTACATTATTCATGGATGTCGATATCGTATAATAAACAGGAATGATAAAATCTCGTAAGATTTTGTTCCAAATATAAGAAGAATGAGTGTAACATGTTTAAATCAAGCAAAAATTTGAATGAAAAATCCCAATTTTAGGAATGAATGAAAAACAGTTATAAAAATTTCTTTATATTGACTGGCAGTCAGTAGGCGTATTTGTTTGACACAAACCGAGGGAGGAAATTGAATTAGATAAAGGAGCAACAAAAATTAATCACATATCTATATCACAAACATTTACAATATGGCGTTTAATTATTTTAATGGTTTTTGCAACTAAAAACAACCTTTATATTATATATAGTCCTCACGCTCCTGCAAATTTTTGGTCCAATAGGAAATGTTTATTTACGGACACGATTAGATACGCTGAAATAAAATTCATATGTCCGATTGATTGGAAAATTCAATGAAGTCGGAGGACTCTGTATAAACTAATCATAATATTTGCATTGCAAATAAAATAATACATTGATTGATTCGTAAACTAATCGCGATCTTTATAGGTTTTCTTAATGTGCTGATCGTGCACGCTGATCATATACATATAACAACACAATAACAGATCTTATCGATCAACTAGCAGATTTTAAAATACAATATCAATTCCGATTGGTTGCAGCAAATCATATAATATAAAACCACACATCATGAAAATGTATATAGCTACATATACTCGTGCATATGGTTAATGAAATGAAACCACCTTTTTCAATCATGCCCAGTGATTCTGGAATACGCCTTTCATTATGTGTATGTATATTCATAAATTATTTCGCACAATACATAAATGAAGGGAATAAAATCGACCTTTGAATAATCATTCGCGATCGTTAGTCACAAAGCCATAATACATGATCGATATAAAATAGAAAACCAAAAAACAACAACACCAAAACAATTATTAAATCAATGATTTGGAAAACATATATTTCTGGTCCAATAAAATAAAACACTTTGCACGTTAATCTAATGTACTGTGTGTGTGTGATTAAATGGAAAACAAATAAAAAAAAAATAATATAATAAACATTACAAAAAATACACACGAGAGGAAATTTGGAGGAAATATTTCTTTTTTGCAAAATGTCAAATTTTCCAATCATCTATAAATATTAATCGGAAAACCATTTTGAAATTTTTTCCGGTTGGAGATCAAAAAAAATCAAAAAATACGAAACATAAATTATATTGTATTATCTTACCTTCCATAATTCAAACCGCATAAAAAATAAATTAGAATAATTAAACTATTCATCAGTAATTAATAAATAATTAAAATTAAAATCAAAATAATTTTTATTTATCTTAAACATTATTTGTTTTTTTTTAAATAAATTTCCCAAAAATAAAATTTTATTTTTAACAAAAACTGTTCGAAAAATAGATTTTAATTTTTAAATTTAGATATTCTTATTTATAATTATACAATATTTAAAAATAATTTTGGTTGTAATAAATAAATAAAAAAAAATTATTATGTCGTAATAATATTATATATAATTTTTTTTTTTGTATATTATATACTCGTAGTTACTTTATTATATATCACTTGTATAAGGATAGTGTTAAGACTGATTTCTTCTTTGCGTATACACACATTAAGATTGCTAAATAAAGAACACAACAGTAAAACTAAAATAATACTAATAACAATAAGAAGAAGAAAATGAAAATTTTAAATTAAATTGAAAAAGAAAAAATGAAAATTTTCGTTTTATTTTTTTACTTCTTTATTTTGTTCTTATTACTTATCTCGAGTTTTTCAAAATATTTAAAGCGTGCGTTAAGAAAAATGTGTGTTGATTTACGCGGTATTATTATAAGTGCGCGTGTAACCATTTTGTTCAACCATTTGAAAGAAAATATCAGCCATTTTGTAGAGTTAAAAAAGACTCACACACTAATATGAGTGGCAGGACTAAAGGCTCGATAGAAGGCAAATGGTAAAACATGTTCACTTTGTTCTAGTTTTGATTGTCTTACTTCCAATATTCAGAACTTACACGAATTGGCATGAATATAACCAAACTAAAACTTTTCAAAATAAACTTTGAATTACCAAGTTAACAATCTGGTGGCTGATGAAATCGAGAGCACAAACATCCAAAGTTTCGGATTGTTTAAGATAACATTTGTGTTGACATCCTGATTTTAACTTAACGCAATTATATTTTCAATGTACTTGAATATATAAGGCCTAACGGATTTTATATGTCACTGTAGAAGTCAGCACTGATAATAAATCTTATCAACTGACGCTACGATAAAAATGTGTGGAAAATTTCGCTTAATTTCAATTTTAATATTCAAAAAATTTGTGGATGTTTTTTAAGTCGAAAATACTAAACGGGAAATAATAATAATTGGGTGTAGATCCCGGAATGTAGCAAAACGAGTTGTGAAAGCTCAAAGCTTTGGAAAATTTCATACCGTACTTTTTAATTCCTAATGAAAATATCAATATTTAATGGGAGCACAAAACGGTTTGCTATATCGCTCGCTTCTTTATCGACTAGTAAAGATGGCAAATGACTTAGATACGCATTACGCTAAAACAATAACAATTCGACATTAACTAGTCAGTCACTGAGTTGTTTGTAAATAAAAAAATTAAAATGATAGAAAAAAATTTAAAAATTGACACTTCAAAGACTATCAGTTTATTATTCCAACATTTTAGTTTGCTCAGTTTCAAGCTATATAAGCTCAATTATGCATGAATATAACAGCGGTTTTACCAAATATTCAAACATCGTATCGACTTTATCAACGAAGATTAATTCATGAGACTTTGAATCTAACTCAACCATAATTAATCTAACTGTTAATCAACCGAAAGCTGAAAAATATAACAAACAATCGCTACAAAAACCATTTTAAAGGCACACTACGTTTCCATAGGTGGCATCAACGATCCGTTTGAGAGCATAACCTTTCTGTCACATTCCTGTCAAATTTCAGCAACAAGTTTCAGTATTAGCTTGTGCTTAATACAGCCACAAATAATCACAAATAGGCTTCCATCATTCTCACGACGTTCGTCTCATGGCATCACGTGCAACATTAAAGAATCCTACACCCACAAATACGGGATGTTGGGAGAGTAATATGGCTTTAACAACAAAAATGCGTAAATCAATATTTATGAATCATGATGAACTATGTAATGTATAAAGTACACTTATTAGTATATTAAGTTCAGTCCAAGAAATAACCGAGAATACCTGATACCGAGAAAAAATCTTTACAATGAGAAAATATATTTGATCAGAACCGGATCCATTTTTTACCATGGATAATTGCAAACAGATAAACCTAGTATAGCAATTCTTCAGAAACAGATAGTGACCGTTGAATATGAGGTTCAGAAAAACATGAATGAGAGTATTTCAATTCTTATACAGAACACAAGAAAAATTGGTAAGAGAATATTTTTCATTTTAAGACAAAAATTTTGTTGCTTAAACATTTAAATAAGTTTTAGAGATATGGTTTGTTTGATTATTATTATTATTGTTTGACGTTATATTTGGATTGCAACTTATATGTGTAAACAGCGAATCCACTTATGGATAACTGTACGAAGCAGCTTTTACCTCGCGAGACGATCAATTGATAAATTATTTCTTATATTGCAAAGGAGAATAATTTCTATGTTAATCATAGATAAGATCTCAGAACTATTACATAGGAAAAAATACCAAAAAGATTGCTTCATCAATTAAAAGATTAATAAATAAGTTCTTAACACCATCTTCGTGGACGCTTAAAGAACAAATATTCAAACGCAAGTTACCTGGTGCGAACTCAGGTTACACTGCCCTCTGAGATTTTGAAACCATGTTTAATCAAACAATCTACTTCGTTATATAATATTTTTTTTATAAAATAATATCAGTTTGTGATTTTTATGGTACATAATAATATTTAAAATATTTTATAGTATTTAAATAAATTTTCGAATTTCAACACAAAATAGAAAAAAATCGTTTTTAATATTAGGCTTACTTTTCCGAGTTTGTTTCCAAAAAGTGTTAGCCAATGTGTCCCAAAAATACCAACAACTTTCGAGTTTACTAATAATGAAAAGACCCAAAACGAGAGTGAGCAAACGCCAGTTTACTTTAAAACTAAAAAACATAATTAATGTCTGTTTATTTATCGATTCCGGGACTAGGATGAAAACCTTTGTATCAATATCGATGCTATATAATCTACACATGAAATGAACATATTTCTGATCTATTTGATGTATCACAGACTGTGATTGAATTACCTCGCAAACACAAACCGCAGAGATGTTCATTGAGAATCCATCCTGTGAGGCCATTCAGATGCAGAATCTAAAAGACTACTTAATCTTACTTTGACAATCTAATCAAGTTCTTTTATATATGCAGTTGATATTTGAGTAATTGGATTAAGAGGTAACTGAGGGGAAATGATCGACTGGAGCAGTATTTAGATTCCGTTGAGCAACGGAACCAAAAGTTTTCATGCTTATACAAATTCACTGAGAACTTTAAATGTCATGATTGATGTTATTCTTGAAGACTAATTGATATACAGATTTTTTGTTTTGATCAACGTGAATGATGTAGCTGATTTTATGCTTCGAGAGTATGGATTTTCGACCCACAACTAGAGAGTTTCTTTTATATTTTGAACTGAGAATCACTACCGTTATTATCTACTTCAGTCTTGAATTAATGTTAAAATAAAAAATAAAGTTACCGAAATGAAAGTAATCTGGGATCGCTCAATTACTCAGTAATTAATACTGCTTTATCCAACTTACCTTTATTTGAGCTTTAACCCAAAGAAACAACGCGATTATTCTATAAATTGTATACTGTAATTTTGAGGATTTTTCCTTCGAAGTGAGAGCTTAAACGTCCGCATTACAATTAGGCATATGCCGCAACCACGTATTCTTGAATTCCACACCTACTTGTGGAAATTGGATAAGGAGTTTTGACAGTAGTCCACATGTGAAAATTTCAAATGTGAACTACTGTCAAAACTTATTTTCTTTTTTGAAGTTTATTTTGTATTTTTAAAAATAAAATAAAAATTATAAATAAAAGTTTTTTTATAACCTAAATTTGACTGTACAATTACGAGTTTATTAGACAAATGTACTACTTTTTTAAATATTTGCATTTCTGTATTATTATCGTAGATCATTAACAGAAAATTTAACTTATTAGTTTATTGGGAAAATTCGGAAGGAGAAAAGAACAATTTAAATCATATCAACAAATGTTCAGCAAATTTCATCAATAATTCGTAGACTAATGGGAATTCATTTGAGGAAAACAATTTTAAAATTTACCTGAAATTATTATTAAATACCCAGGCTAAAATTCATAGTATAGATGAGATAAATCTGATTGTTCTCAATCTATAGCATTATATAGCATTTTATAATTTGAAACCTATAAGGCCAAAGTATCAACTATCAAGAGAAAAGGCAGAATAGAAAGCATACATGTATGGTTATAATACTTAGTGTACCTCGGCAACACTTGTATTGAGAGAGGGATATATATTGTAAAATAGTTGCTAAAACGAAAGTTGCCAAAATTTTGCCCACTAAAAGCAGACTCTCTACAATTGAAAATCATGATGACAAGTCAATGATCATTGTATTCACCCTTACATGCGTCTAGAAAACGCATGTTGATTGTACAATTGCGGTAAGGGCAGCATTAGCTCACAACATTTTAGTGTAGTCTCAAATAAAAAAAAAATCACTCATTCAATCTTTGAGTTTCCCAACAAAAACACAAATGAAAAAGAAAAAAAAACGATCAGCAGATATTTTAATGATTATCGGAAAATCTCAGTATGTACTAATACACACATAAATCTCGAGTATAGTACGTACATTATGTAGTTAGACTAAAACAAAATAACGTATTTCGAGTCTGTTTTGACCTTGATGAAAAATTGAAAATTGTTTTTTTCGTATCGACCATTTTTCTGTTGTGTTTTGTTAAATTTTCTTTCGACATTCAACTATACCCAGCATTTTGTAAAACAGAAAACTCGATTTTCACACATACACACATTCATAATGTGCATATGTGTATACATTTTTCTTTACATTAATTTAGTTGTTTTTTTTTATTTTCATCTGGCAATTTTCCAAATTTAAACGCCATTTGATTTTTTTATTTGGTCGACACAAAAAACAAAAAAAAAATTGAAATGGAATTTTTTTTTCATTTATTTAATTTCCATTCAATTCAAACAGGAAAATTAATCCACCGTCGTGAATGTTTTGTGTGTGCGCGAGCGATGTGCCACGGCTCTGCATATAGGGAACATATATGTATGTATGTATATTAGAGTTTAAATAATTGGTGATGATGATTAAATTTATGATAGTCAAATGTTATTTATAATTGGCAGCCATTTTGAAAACAAAATGAAAATCTGTCAACCATTTTTATTTGTTTTAATGCGGTTGTTGGGTTTTCTTTCAACGATAAAGATTAATTAAGTTAGAGGTAGACAAGCACGGATCGAGTACTATACAGATCATCTGTGATTGATTGATATACATGGTGTTGAGGAATGTACGATCATATTAACAAATCAGTTATTTTACAACAACCAAATCAAATATATGTAGATCATTTTGATATTCGATTATTAGCAACGTGTAAATCGTTTAAAAAACATTTTTGATTTATTTATTACATATTTCGTATACTCATATACCGCGCGCTTCTGCATAATAAAAAATACGTTTTCATTTTCGTTTTCTTACGTTGTTCGTTTTGTATACAGAATCTTATTAACTTTAAGAAATGAATGAAGAAAATGATTAAAGCACGTGTCCAAGCTATTTATAGGCATATTCATTAAAATAGTCTCTGTATCAGGGTTGAGCACACTTTTGTAATTTGGTTTAAGGTTCATTAACATGACTATTGAATTCGTGTTACCTATATTGGCTGTTTTACGAGATGACTAATGTTGCCCAGTCCTGATATACATACAGAACGTGTGTTTAGATGTTTTTAATATTTTGTTGTTTTTATGTTAAAAATTGAAATATCCCCTACATAACATTTTAAGAAGAAAATATTTCCTACATGTTCGTATATAATATATAATACATACATATATATGTATATGCTTTACGAGATTGATCAAGCCTTATGCACAGATGCTTGTTCAAGTCACCTTTTTTTCGTAGTAACTTTTTTTTTTTTAATTTATCACTCTTAAGTAGATGATTTTGTTATATACGGTTTTTAAAAACGGAGAAAAAATTGATGGGAGGTAAAATGTCGTCAAGTTGTGTGGAAACTCATAGATTTTTTTTTTTTGATTTTCAATGAGATGAGGTCGACACGAGGTGAATATACACAAAACATTTAACCTCATTTTTAGAAAAAGACTAAGAGCAGCAACAAAACAAAAATTTTAAACACAAGATGATGTACATAGACGTTCATTTCACAAGTTTTATATGTAGAAAATAAACAGTTCATGCATCATGCCACACTTCAATCATTAAGAAAAGTTAAAATGAAATTAAACTGAAAAATAAAAACATCTACATAACAATAAAACAAAATATGTGTATACATATCTGCAGATGAACGAACAACAACAATGGCATACTAAAAGATGTATAAAATAGCAGCAGATCCAAGTACCGAAATTCGATATGGTGCGCACATTAGAAAGTGAATTTTATACTTGCATTTATATAGCACCTGTCTTTTTATGTCTGTTATATACCATATTCCCATATAGTCATTATGCACGTGCCCTTTCTTAAAAAAAAATCTTGCCACACAATCGCGTATTATATGTACGCGTTATATACAAATTTGCAAATACATTATGTGTGTGCGGAATCTTTGAAAACAATATATAATGAAAAAGAATTATACAAAACACAAATGAATATATGGTTATAAGAGGGATACTTACAAAATCTTGTACAGTATACAACAACGAATTTTTCGTCAAATTCAAAAACAGCAAGTTAAATTTGGCCGCCAGCCAAAAGAACCTACAAGAAACGCAAAAAAAAGAAAAATTTTAAAACATTTTCTTATTTTTCATTTTTATATATTGTACAAAAATCTAATTGGTTTTGATCACATTTTAACTTGTATCTGTTAGAAACAACAATATAAATTTATCTTGATTTTTCTTAATGTTAAAAGTAACCGAGATTGTGGTAATTTACCATAAAATAATAGAACTTAAGTCTAGTAGCGTAAGTAAATGTTGAATTACTTTCGATTTTTATATTGCGACATATTTTTGAGTTGATTCTGAGTTCACAATCTTTGAGTTATCTTTTCATTTATTAGGATAATTAAACCACCATTTTGTTGTCATAAATAAAAATGACGACATTCCTTATTTCGACGAGAGTTAATTTTTATAAAGACGTAGGAGTTTTGCTATTAAGATTTGAGTCAATAAAGGAACACAGATTGAATGTCTTATTATAATCACATGCTTTATTTCTTTCGTTGGAACCACCCTGGGGCATGATGCGATCTCTCACGACACGAACTGAAATCATCAGTAAAAAAGGGTGAGTGGAGTCGCTCGTTTTTATTGCTGATTTCTTAGTTATTATAAATTTTTGTACTAGTATTGATAATAAACAGTTTCGACCTGGTTATCATTTTTTTTAACACCCAATAGACAGAGGTGACATTTAAAAAAACTCGCTTACTATGCCAAACTTCCAACAAGTCGACTGATGGATGTTAATAAAATTTTTCTACATATAACAACAAACTGCTCATATTGTCAACTTACTCCTTGTCTTTTTAAAAATTAGGAAAAACAAAAAGAAGCATATATGAGCTCACTGAAAACTGATCTGGTTATTTTATATAAAGTCAAAACATACTCAGTTTGACCATCAAGTTATTATATATAAGGTGAAATTCTTAAGGGTTATCTTAGGCAGCAGACTAAGCTGGTAGTCAAATATTCTATATACAATAAAGAAAATATTACCCTTGTGTATAGTCATTGGTAAAAGATGAAGTGTTATTGTGAAAATTCTTAAATCGTAAACTATCGCATTACAAATCAAATGCGAGTTATAGAAAAGCTAAAGGCCAACCAATGAAAATCCTGAGATCAGCTTCCATGAGTATATGTGGTTCGGTCTCCGAAAGCGTTCATTCACTCAACTAGTAAAGCTTATATTTCCTCAGATTTATCTAAGTTAAACATATATAAAGACGCCAAATTCAGTATAATGAAATTGGGAAGAAAAGTCTATTTTATAAGAAAAGTCTATTTCAAGCAACTCTAGGCGTTTCCCATACTCTTTATATATGGATATATTGAAACAATGAAACTGACTTTAAAGTTAAAAAAAACAAACAGATCCAAATATGAGGTCGGTCGAAGATATTTGTGATCTGCAGCTCAATTATAATCCTTTATAACTCATACGTCCGATCACAAATATAGATAATGATATTTGATCAATATCGAAAGTATTATAAAGAAACACTTATGCGTTATCAAAATTATCGTTGTATCCTACTTATTCGTCAATAATATTGTTAAGGTAGAACATACTCGAAATGATTATAAAATTGTTCGTGTAGTGTATGACTATAAAATTTATATCAGACTGTGCAAAAGTACTGTCAAAAAAAAGTTGTTTAAACGACAATTATGATATAGTCTCTGAACAAAGATAATTTAAGTTCCAGACAAATGCATTCTTGCTATTTTAATTCCTGAAATATATTGTAGCTTCTTTGAATAAAACATTTAGGCTTGATCTAGCAATTTCAACCACCAAAATATCTGACAATTTGAAGTATTTTATATTTGCTTCTGGTAACAGAGATCCTGTAACACAGAAGTTTTGTCTACCATTAGTGTGCTGAATAATTAAAGATAGAACCATTTAAATTAAATGTGAGCCATTTTTATTGAGCACAATCATGATCTCACAGACCCTTGAGCATTTTATATATAGATTTATATTAGAAGAATTATATTGCACTTTCATTTCCTTAATACTTTTTAAACGAAATTTTTATGACCAAATAAGAGAATTGAAAAATTTTAGAAAATATTTCATAAAACCTAGAAAATATTTTGAAGCTTAAACGATTTGTAAGATTCAACTTAAATTGAAACCACTAAAATAGTCGTCATACTGGTAGTATTGTGTAACACTTTAAGGTTACAACTACTTGTACTTTTAAGAGTTTGGCCAACATCACTGAGATTGACCGAGAATGTGACGAGACTCTGAACAGTACAAACCATAGACTACTAAAATATCTAACTAACAAGTTCGAATGAAAAAATAATTTAAACCTACAATGTTTAATGTTTAGAGACCGAAGTACTGTTCCGCAGTTCCCATTTTACATAGACCATCTCGATATTTTGCATTGCTTCTAGCTATATGCTATATGTTAATCAACTTTTAACGGTTATAGATATATAATATAGCCGGTTATAGCTTTATTGTTTAAAGAGTTATGGTTTAAAGAGTTTCTCATCACACCGCGGTTTTGAGTTCTATTCTCGCTGTTGACATGCTCCGAAAGATATAAAAAGCGATTGTCTTTAAGTCTTTAAGCCACAGATTATTAGATATATTACATATGTTTCAGGCGTATTTCGCTGTGCATATCCGGAATAGTACCAGTAGGTATACCAATACAATTTACATTTGAAACTTTCGACTGTATAATGTCCTATAATATGTATCAGATAAACGCCCATAGCATGAAAAGTTGTACTAAATATTATTCTAAATTTCATAATATTTAT
This sequence comes from Tipula lateralis, assembly GCA_963932295.1. Taxonomy (NCBI): domain Eukaryota; kingdom Metazoa; phylum Arthropoda; class Insecta; order Diptera; family Tipulidae; genus Tipula; species Tipula lateralis. The sequence continues at coordinate 103,723,365 of OZ010738.1, forward strand.
AAAGGTACATATGAAGTGTAGCATTCCATGATTCATTTACATTCGTATGTGCTATATAATTTCAATGCTAATGTATTTCGTAGAATATTAACAGACGTTTGTGTGAAAATATGAATTTTCGTCTATTTATTGAGATAATTTCTAGGTAGGTTTAAAATGATATGAATGAAAATGACTAAGTCTGGTATTTAGTAACAACAATTCCAACTACATAATACTATAATCCATACTTCTGTTCGACTTAACGTGAGTAAAAACAAAGTTTGGAAAGTACTCTTTCCTTTATATAAGTAATTTCCAAACTATATTCCACATATAGTGCACATTCTCGAGATTTACCTCAAATAAATGATTATTCCTAACTAATGTTGTACAAAGAATAACACAATACCTTACATGTATAACATTAGTTAACAGTATATGCAGATATAGGTCGTATAGAAATTATACTTTTATGCATGGGCAGCTGAAGCACATTAACAGCTGACTCTTTTATAACTTTCAAAACAAAGTAACAGCAAGTCTAAGTAAATAAATAATAAAAAAATCAACAGTAGGACGAAAATTTCAAATCATAGCTATTAGCTACTTACATGTATATCGACATCTTAGGAGCAAATTGAATTTGAAAATTTAAACAATATTGTCTTAATAACTATTTTATATAATATTCAATTTTCAAAATTCATTATCATTTTAAATTTTGTATGTATACGTAACACGATTTTAATATTTGGCAAATTTCCCATCGTTATGAATTATCAAAATTCGCAGCATAGGAAATATAAATTGTGTCATCAAAATTATTTATATTCTTATATTTTTCATGCCAATTCTTCTACCCTCAAAGCTAATTTTTTCACAATATGCAGAAACCTAACTATCGCACCACAAGTTAGAGCTATTCTGAAAATGTTGTTAAACGTTGACCAGAAGAACCAAACCAACACAAACAAGGATGTGACATCAACGTAGTCATATCTCAAGGTATAACTGTCACATCCATACATGTCAACTGGTCTGATTGGATTTTACAAGTGGATGAAGTCGACACAATGCTCAATTTCCACGCTATGATCATGAGAGATCCAAGATACTTGAATCTTATCACTCCTTCAACAATGGGAGATAATATAGTTCAGCAAAACTGCTTTCACAAAAAAGAGGGATATACCAAATTATTAACAATAACTAAAGTTATTTATATTAAAATAAACGAATTGAGCTTCAATGAACAAGTGTACAACGCATATGAGCACAGTAATACCAATAAATTAGTGCAGCCAAACCCACAACAAAAAAAAACACAAACTCGTATATGATTACGAAGCCGTGCGCGTTGCTCGCCAAAAATGTTGAAATTCGTTTTGTTTTTCATATACATATACGTATGTATATAAAACAATCAACAAATGCAAAAATCATGAACAAACCACAATCGTTAAATAAAATAAAAAACGGTTTTCATTTATTTTAATTGGAAAATTGCCAAAATATATACTTCTGAACAACAAGTAAACTTATAGAAAAACGCTCAAACATTTGAACGCGGTAATGCACACATCATCAAAATAGCTAATTACTATTATATGTGCAACAATCATGGTGTTTTCATATGTATATATGGAAAATAAACGGGCGTAACGAAAAACCGCGGAAACAGTTTACAATCATCAATTAAGAGATAAATATTTTCTATACATTTTCTCCACGCAAAACTGATTCACTACGCGCAAAATGAAAAACCAATTTTTCAAATTGAAATTTGATACTCAAATTCGTTTTGGAAAATAAAATAAAACATTTTCTTATTCGTCTTTTCCGCTTGCCGGGTCTTCTTATTCATTTTTATATTGTATTTTCATTTCATCATCAGCATGTAAATGAGTAGAGAACAAAGTGTGCGTATATAAAGAGAATAATTTTCCACTGTTTGTTGTTTACATTTTCTGTTGTATTTTCATATATTTTTTTTTTTTGAGTATTGGAAAATTTGTCTTCATTTTTCTACTGTGTATATTAGTATAAAATACACACCAGCATGTTTTTTATACCAGAAACACATATGAACGACTATATGATTATGTTAATGTTCGACCAACTCCAACTTTTTTGTTTAATTCTCTGTTCTTTTTATCCATATGTACATACATATATGTACACAGATTACATATGTAAACGTGTCTTAATGTAGAGGGCTTCAAATATGTATGTATATATGGTGGCACTTATTTTACTAATACATCTGCGTTTATGTCGATCGACGACTCCCGGGCAGTATTCGAGCATCGAAAATTGTAAGATACATTAAGATACACGTAACAGGGGAGGAAAATATATATGATCGTTTATCTTGTGTCAAGACGATGTTTTTACTTGTGAAAATTTTATTGGTTTTATGGCACCAGTATCGAATTTGTGTATGAATCAGCAAATTGTTGTGTGTATAATAAGAAGAAAAGAAAAATGACAAGAAATAGACAGACATTCTGGATGAAATGAGACATCGATTTGCGTAATTATTGAGAAATCTTAGTAAACAAATATATTTAAATTTCGTGTGCTGTGAATAATTGCATGTTAATTTGATAGATATGAAAGAGTAAGATTGTTTTGGGAGAATGTCAGTAATATTGTATATACAAACATATGATATGTCCATTTGACATATGGACGATTTTACAGTTTTATATATTTAATTATAAATCGATTATCTAATTTAGCATAAATTGACAATTTTCATTAATTTCAGTCGACCAAAAACAACAACAAAATCTCTATAGGTATAAAGAATAGTCAAGATACACTTAAAATTTTATAAAATTTTATTTCATTGGTTTGCTTTTTGTGATTTTGGCAGCAGATCAAATCAGATGAGCAAAATCAAAAACCATTTCACTAAATATACAAATACAATTTAGTATATTATATATACTATATAGTATATATGTATAGTGATCACAACAAAACATACAACTATTTCAAAAATAATAAAAACTCTCGTAAACGCGTCATCATAATGTCTCGAGGACAGATCATCCGAAAAAAATGTTCATCATTTTGTTTTCCAACTCGCGGCTGCCGCAGCGGCGCGATATGATGAAATCAGTTTTTCCAAGGGTTTTGATTATTTCGTAACGATCACAAAAAAAAATTTTTTTCGGTTTTCGTTTTATAAAGTTTTTAATTTTTTGAATCACACCGAAAACGAACACACACACACACAATGTGTGTGGGTTCAAATGAGGAAAAAATTAGATCATTTTTACAATAAAACGACGTGTGAGCATGAAAGTCGTAACATAATTTAGTTTTAGTTTTGGTATATGAACAAAGCAAATATTCATAGATTATACCAGCATATACATATGTACATATATAATCTAAACCATGTATATAAAATAAGTAAACATTATTTAAGATCACATGATCGATTATAAAATAAGAAACAAGGATGTTAGGGTTATAACTATATATGTAACTTAAGAATCGGAAGTAAGATAAATAGATGTTTTCTTCAGATGTTTATATTTTCAATTTCTCTTTCGTCGTTAGTATATGTATATAGAGATCTAACATTTTACTGTATATAGAGATCTTGTGGAAATGCCATTATATACCTTTAAACTATTGCTCACGTTTTGATATATACTCACTCGAACCGATTATTCATCATCTGTGCACGTATATTTCGTCCATATATGATTCATAATGATTAATAGAATTATAAAACTACTATGACTTTCTTCAGTCGAACACAAAAACAAGAAGAAATTTATAACATAATTGTACAATTCATTAGAACTTCGCAATTTAACAGCCGCTAGTTACATTGGAGTATAACAACAACAAGCGACACCAAATTTATAAGACACACATGGTTTATTGTCTTGTTGGTGTCTCTTTGGGCTACAAAAAAAATGTATTTAGGTTGTGAATAATAGTGACGTTAATTAATATAGGTTTTGTGTTGTCAGGGCAGCATTATGATGAGTTTACTCATTTACTACGGACAACGGGATTCAATATAAAATAATAAGTTACAGATCTTGAATTAAGCCCATCTTACATTGTCGATAAAGGATATTCCTATCTTAATATTTTACAGTTTGAAGTAATCCATAGCAAACCATTAAATTTTAAGGCAATGAAATTCATGACGAAGATGTCTGACTCATCGAAAGTAAAGTAGTGAATCGGTTATGTATTTTGATTTTTCTGTGCTTATAAACACTCTCAGTTGGCCACGCATATGTAGTTTAAGTAGGTAGTTTATAAGATAAAAAATACGTAAGTCGATATAAAAATTGACATTTTTAGTTCTAGGTTTTTTAAATCTCATACAATTACGCAAGTATCAATAATATAGTACAAAAGTTTTCAAAAAAATAATTATAAACCTCACTTCTTGTACTCTCTTTGCGAAGATTTGTACAAGTCCCAATCTTCCGTTGTACTGGTTTCCATGGCTTAGTTTTCTTGACTGCTCCTCCAGTCTGCCCAATTCCTTAGCCCACCATGGTGTCCCAGTTCTATTAGGCTTACTCTAAAGGCTCTAAAGGCTTACTCTTTTTATAGGCGCTAATTAGTGATTTTGTTAGTTTGCCAGCTATCCCTTCTATTCCGCGGCACATTTTGATTTTCATTACTGAAGGATGAAATGGATAGACTTCAAAGTTCCCAATCAGTGTTTCTTGGGTTTATAAATTCTCTAATTTCAGTTTATCGCTGATTAGATAGAAGGAGATGTAGCGGTGATCAGAGAGAGAGAGAGAGTAACATCAACTAAGACCATGCAGGATGAGAATTTTCCACTAAGACTTCGTAAAGAAAGAGTAATGTCAATTGCTTCTTGCCTTGAGGATGTCAAAAAGGTATAGATCTCTTGCTCACATTCGAGATGACTATATCGGTGCTGCCCCTGCAAACATGATGTGAGTTTACATCGCATCCGGCAATGATTGGGATATCATTACGGTTTGCGTACTCTATAGCTTTGATAAACTCTGGAGAGGGACGATGAAGTTTTAAATAATATGGGAAATAAGCAGAAATCACTTGAACCTCACGTCGCATACCCTGTTCTTTACATCAACGGCGACTGCTGTAAGATCATTACAAAAAATTTATTATAATGGCAAAATATTACTTCGTATTTTTCTCAGATGAACGTCCAAGTTACGCAGATACGATAAAAAAGGCGATTTTAAAAGCTATCAATTGAATCTTCAGATCACAGATAATATTATTGCCGTTGAAGAAAATTAACGATATAAAAAATTCAAATTAACCTTTCTTAAGCTTAACACTAGTATATATGGAGACAGATAATTGATTTGAGATAACATTATTGCATAATGGGTATAAGTTTAATACCGTAAATATGTATTCAAGAATTATATGTAGATACCGCTAAGTATCAATTTCATAAGCAATTTCATAAGCCAACGAATAGAATTGTACAGAAAAAGTACAGACAATTTGATAGACCGAAGAAAAATACTTTTCTGTTTTATGGGACCGTATAATGGCAGAATTTTTATCAAACATAGAATAGATAAGAACCTATGTCACCTATGTTAACTAATATTAATATAATAGTGTAGGGCTGAGTACTTGAAAATATAGATAGCAAATTTAAGAATTAAAATGAGTTACGACTAAAATTGTTGGTGATTCCAATAGAAAGATGTCAAAGTTTCATTAATTCAATGTCCGTAAATTTAAGCCATTTTTAGGTATCTTATTTTTAGGTACCGCCCAGGTGGCGCAGTGGTTAAAGCTGCGGCAGTTGGAGCGGGAGGTACCGGGTTCGAATCCGATTCGAGGCAGGATGCAAAATGGGTTTTTCACCTTCGATCGTTTGGGCGGTGCGATCGGTGGTGAAAAATGAACATATCTGGATCCTCTGTCGTGTTTAGAATCCTTGGGCCGACCCATCTTCCATGTCAGTACTATAGGCCTGACATGGAGCTATGCAATGCGCAGATGGTTCTACGAAAAGACTCGGACCTATAGCCGTATAGAGTTGTATCACAACGGATCAAAGTTGGTCTAAGTGTGCGATAGCAGCCACAACAACTTAACTTAACTTTTAGGTATCTTATGCAACTATAATCAGGTTTCTATCGTGACATATTTAATGTCTTTTTGATTGACAAAATTTACGCATCGTTGTATTATTTATGTAAGACAGTCTGATTTAGAAATCAATCACACACTACACGAATGTAAAGCTATATGGAATTCGAACATTTAAAGTTCTCCCAATTTTATATTTTTTGTATAGACATCAGCTTTGCATCAAATTGAAGCATACGGATAGGTCTGTTAATTATGAACGCCACTGAAAAAATTAATTGTAAAACTTAATTTTGGTGTTCAACTATATTTACAGGATGGGATCGACGTCTGTTTGAATATCACTTCATTTTCTGTTCAATAAAAAAACATTAATATGGCAGTCCCAAGTATGGAAAGTTATTGGAACTCAATTGCGTTTGTTTATGCATAACTCTCTCGGTTTTAGATGAAGATTGGAATATTGATACAACCCCAACTCTTAAAAACCATAAGTCATTTATTTAGGGTCGACTCTGTTTTTGGAAGCATATGCACGAAACATGATGGCCATAGAATAGTTAAATAAAAGCCATCGTAAGTAATAATAACCAAAGCTGGACGAAAGAAGCGACGAAACCTGGTTAATACGCTGAACACTTAACCCCCGATTAAGTATCCCCAACATCAGTTTCACGACCAACACAAGGAACGAGCCGCCATTTAGAAAATATGTCTATTGTACCTATATATGTACATAAGTACATACATTTCATTATAAAACTTTAATTTAATAACTAGATTTGATGTGATTTTTAATTTAATTCAGAAAGATGGCACCATCTACTTAAAGATACGCTTATTCAAAAAATGTAATTAAAAATATTTAAACATGTTTGGTTATAATTTTTACATTTCTACGGTTTGGCAGTAGATCAACATTTCTGTGTTTCGAACAATTAAATGCCAAAAAATTTAATTTAAATTTGTATACATTTTGTCAAAAACACAAAATTAAATACGAGTACAATAAAAGCATTCTTTACATCTTATAAACTATATAAGACTTAAACACAATTCAATTGATCGATTGAAAATATGTAATCGAATATTGATTACAAGGAATCAAATCATATGACTACATATGTTGAATTAATTTATTTTTTTTCCAAAACATAACCAGTAATGTCATCTACAAAAAGATTAATTTTAAGCGCCAACTATACAACTTTAAAACCAGAACATAAAAAATAATTAATATTTTCTTAATTGTGGTTTATATAAACTGCATTAAAAAACGAACTATGCATTCTTTATTTAATTCGTATCGTATTTACATTATTATTCGCGCGCGATAAGTTTCATATACACATATTTTTTTTTATCGTAGCCTTGATCATTGCCACTCATCGTGATTATTTGATCATGTGTTCAATGAACCATTTCTGTTTCATCGACAAATTTTTTTAGTACATTATAAGCATAAAACCAACTCATTTTAGTTTTCATTTCCACGAATTCCAACACATATTTACTTTTATAAAATATGTATGACATCTTTAAGAAAAACGATTGTGATCTTCGCTATATATGTATAGTCAGAGTTTAAATTTTGTTCGCTAACACCATCTATAGTTGAATAGATGAACAGTACTATTTTGAAAAGACTATTTTTAAAATTTTCATATGATCAAAAATATATTTTTAAATAAGATCACAAAGAAAATGAAATAAAAAAGCACAAAAATAAACAGATTTTTCTATTTTAAATAAAAAAATAAAAAATTTTCCCCGCATTCAAATTCGAATGAACGTTGTATGAATTTTTTAAATATACATTAAAACCAAAAAAATATATATACTCGAATATATATGTATATATTTTGGGAACATACCAAAATATCCGTTGATTATTATTAGTTTTGATTTTTAGTATATATTTATACATATACAGTAGTTTATCGAGTTTGTGTTTTAAATAGGGTGGGTCAAAGAACCTCCCTTTACAATAGTTTTACGTACGATCACATATTGGTGATACAAAAAATGTACACAAAAAAGTAAAAATATAAAAGTGACAAGTACCATCCCGGTATATTAATTCGTATGTGTGTAAATAAAAGTACAATGTTGTTAAAAAAAGATCGAGGATCGACTGTTATTTTATAAATAAATTTAAATTAAACAAACAAAAATGATTACATGATCTGGAGTAAATATATCCTTTAATCACCATCCCGTTACGATTGTACTTCTTCTCAGTGATCGAAATCATATATTTGTCACATAACCTCAAAACATATACATATTATATTTTTTTAAACCATCAATTTCTTCATTTTTTTCCTTTTCAAATTATTAACAAAATTCAACTTTTTATTTTCACACCACAAACAATTATATATGTAACAAATAAACACGATCATTTTGGCTAATGAACGCACCCCTATCGATCACACAAACACAACAAAAATAAATAGGCACAAAAACACAATTTTATTTATTTATTTTATATATATAAATACATATAATATATTTAATTTAACACGGAAAATATGCGCACCACGAATCACATCAAACAAATTAAACTGATCACTAAACTATAAATGATCATAAAACAACGATCGATTAAAAAAAAATTATGAATATACGATATATAAATAACAGAAAGGATTTTAAAAATAAATTATATAAAATTTAAAACAATTTTTTTTAAATGTTTTAAGCACACAAATGTTTAAATAATTCTAAGTGTAACCATCGTCAATTTATTGTATATTTTAAGAAAAAAGATTTTTTCTTACTTTTAATTTTATTTTGGGTGAAATATAAACAGAATTTATTTTTAATTTTTTTTTATTATATTTTTAACAAGAAATATTATTTTTTTATAAATATAAAATTTTCTATTTAAAAATTAAAAAACGATTCTATTTAAAATCTCAATGCAGAATAATAAGGGAATTTTAAAGTTTTATTTATAAATTATTTTTACATTAATAGATATCTAATACGATTTTGATCGATCGACATTATGATATATGAAATTGTTTGATCATGAGATGTGTTTGTACAATTTTAGTTAGGTGAATAAAAATGATCTTTATTTTTTAATTTTGTAACACAAACAGGAAGCGCCATCTATAAATAAATAGTTAAAGTAGTTTAGTTGTTGTACAAAATTATATACAAATTAATAAATTTAATGATATATTTGCATATAAGATGTGCTAGTTTCAATTGTTTCATAAATAATATCATCGGCTATTTATATTTTTTGGAATTTAGGTGAACTCCAAAAGTCCAAAATAGAAATGAATCGACATGCCAAATCTTCTTAAAAAAATGAACAAAAACAAAGCAAACAGAAAAAAACACATAAACCTCGCCTTATAAAATTACGGAAGCCTTATAAAATTCAATCAGTTTTTCGTTTTCCAAAAGAATAAAATTTAATTTACGGAATTTTGAAAAGAAAATGTATAAAATATTTAATTACTGAGAAAAACACCTTTTAGAAATTTTAATCTAAATGTTTTGCTAGATAATTTAAATAAAGATAATACTATCTGTGATACTAGTACATAAGGAGGTTTCTTATTTGAATCCTAGTACATAAGTGTACACTATCTTAGATGTATTTTTTTTATACCTTATACATAGTTTTTATAAATTTATTTTGCTAATAAATATAAATATACACTGAACCGCAAAATTAACGTACCAGTAGCCAAATTAACATGTATCTTGGTGGCGCAGTGCTTAAAGCTGCGGGAGTTCAGAATTCATGGGCAAACCCATCTTCCAGCTATGCAATGTGCAGATAGTTCTACGTAAATCGGAACTATAGCCGTACGTTCTCGATTTAGCTGTAATGGCGTAAGGTCAGGACGTAAATAATCGAACCACAAAAGTATTGGAAGTGCCTCGAGCCCCGAAACAGTTTGTACAGAAAAAAAACATGTATTTTCGCGATTTGAAGTTCTACTTTCTTTACGAATGTTACAAAACAAAAAATATTTTAAAACAAAATCTAAACAACATTCTTTTTTCAGGAAGCCCATACAGTAGAACTGTCAAATGTCAATTATGGTAGAATTTTAAGTAGGCATTTTTTTGAACTTTCTTATTAATGTTTAAATATACCGCAAAGGCGGCTCAGTGATTAAAGCTCTGCTAGCTGGAGCGGGAGGTACCGGGTTCAAATCCCGATAGGGGCTGGAAGCAAACATTTACAAATATATTTTTAATAAATAATTTAAAAATATTTTAAATTATTAAATTAATTTTAAAATATTTATTAAAGATAAATTTGTAAATTTTTTCAATAAAACTCAATTTTATATTTTAAAAAAAATATGATATAAGGTATGTGCTTACACAAAATTGTATCTAAATGTGTATTTTCATTAAAACACACTTGAAATGTAATCGATAACAATTTAGATCAAAATATTAGAAAATTTGAAGTGACATTTAAAAAACACTTGATTAGAATCGCTCAGAACTATACACAAATGGAAAAAATGATAACATGATATCTAAAACAAAATTTAAACTCAGACTTTTGTTTTACTCGCTTGAACAATACTAACTCTCAACTTTTACGTTTAGACTGCTAAGACTTGTCATGTTAAGAATACTTTTTTATAACTAAAATCAAAATTTCAGTCATATAAATTCACAAGTGTATTATTGAATCGTGATTTTGTCTTCATTTTCCTCTTCTAACCGTAGGCGCAAGCAATAACAAAAGTGGGAAAAATAATGCAATCAACTCATTGATGGAATTTAAAAACCAGAATGTTCAGAAAAAATTACTTAAAGAGTGTTGAAGCATTTTATTATGAAGCATTTGTCCTTCAAAACGGTGCAAAAACATTCAAATCGGACTGACGGCGTAGTAGTAAAATTTGATTTGAACTTTACACTAAAGGTCAAAAGTATTTGTTCGATAGGGTTTTAATAAAATTGTTGGTTACATTTATAACTGAAACAACGTTTTGTAAATTTTATAATAAATTTGCCATTTCTCGTGGTACTTGGCACAGTTTAAGCGTTCTTAGTGGTTTTTGGTCGAAAGCAGCTGTTTATTGATAGCAATTCTGCCTATTAGTCCTTGAATTCGAGGCCTTTTTTTGACGGTTCTCAGTGACAAATTATTTTCTCGTAATAGATTTACTTCGGTTAGTATTTGAAGTTCCGTATAAGTTTTCGATTCTACTTTGAAACATGACTATATCATCTTCCTTCGGAGTGGTGACTCGAGCGCGTCCCTATCGAAATTCAGTGTATATTGCACTATCGTCTTTGGAATTTTGAGTTTCATCAATATTACAGCGTGTGAAGGAAGGGTTTCCGTAACGTGACAATAGATGCACGTAACTCAACGCTACTAGTTCTTTTTCTCTAAAAGGTTATATAATGATAGTATGAATATTAAATATCCAAAACAATTTTTAGATATCCCTAACTATAATTTAAATACTTACTTATAACAGCAGCTACATAAAAATGTAATTTATTTGAATATTATTATACAGTACTGTGCAAAAAAATTCGGAAGCTATTAACCAATTTTTTAACAAACTCAATTGTTGTAACACGAAGAAGTATTTTTATTTTAACTCATTTTTTATTCAAAATGTTATTTGGTTTTATATTTCATGATCTTAGTAAAATAATTTGTGCGAATTTGCGAAAATAGAGAAAAATTGCCATATTTTTTGAAACGAATTAATTAAAAAAACGAATTAATTCAGGAATAATTTAAAAAAAAAAATATATTAATTTCGTAATAAAGCATATATCAAAATATAAACTGTATAAATTATCCACTAAACTATAAATTTAATATTTGGTATGACCGCCATTTTTCTTAATTACCACTGCAAATTGAATCACGTCATTGCTAATATGATCCCAAACAATTTGAATTTGGTGCTTCAATTGCTGGATGGTTTCTGGATTACTTTGACGGGCTTTATGCTTCATAATATCCCAAATATTTTCAATTGGGTTCATCTCTGGGCCATAAGGGAGTCGTTGTATAGAGGGAATTATCAACCAAGTTTTTATCAACTTCAAATAGAAATAAAATGTTTTGTAACAAAGTTGTTTATTATTTTTTACCTGAAAGTTATACAGAAGTTTTAAATAAAGAAACAAAAGTGCATAGTCATTTGTTTTGATCTGTGGACTGGCGCGTTGTCTTATTGAAAGATGAAGCTCTCAGTTTCATTAAATAGCTCCAAAACTGATGCTTTCCAATACCTTTCCAGAATGTTCATGTATACATTAGCGGCTACCCCTGCTTCGACAAAGGTCGAATGACCAACACCAGCATTACTAAAACAGCCCCAAACCATTACACTCTCAGTTTTATTAAGCACTTGTTGAATGCAGATATCGCTGAGGCGTTCTCCTGGTTTTCTACGCACAATTAGCCGCCAATCTCCCACATGCAGTTTAAATTTGCTTTCGTCAGAGAACACCACGTTATTCCACAACTTCTTGGTCCAGTTAGAGTTTTCTCTGGCCAACTGAAGCCGACAAATTTTTGAAGATATCTTTAGAAAACGTTTCTGCAGCGAGCGGCGTGCCTAAGGAATTGCGTTCAGTAACCTTCTCCGAACAGTTGAACTGGAAATTTCAATACCTGTTGCTGTAGCAAGATTGGCTTGCAATTTCGGTGAAGTTTTAAATCGGTTCTGATTGGAACGAAGAACCAGAAATTTCTCTTTTATAGTTGTGGTTTTTCACGGTCTGTCAGACTCTTTAGACCGCTCTGTGTTCCGCGTACTCTTATATTTTTTTATAAGATTGGCAATTGATGATTTCTCACGTCCTATCTTTTTTTTTTATTATCTAATCTGATCTTTTTTTATTATGATTTTTTTTATTATCTATACTGATCGTAATCTCATGGTGAAAAATCCCCTTTGCATCCTGCTTCTGGACAATCCTTCCTTTCATAACGCGATAACAACCCTTTTTTCTTGGTCGTTTAGTTTAGACATTTTAAGTACTTTATTCGCATTTTTATACTAAAAGCCCTTTCTCCATAAACATATGTAACTTTAACAACTTATACTTTCAGAATTCGAGTGAATTACAAAATGCAATCTGAAAATTGGAATCTAAAAAAAGTAAAGTTTTAATAGGAATTCGAACTATCCGGATTTTTTTGCACAGTACTGTATATGATTAAACTTAACATAAACTTTTCCTTTTTACTATTTTGGTGATTCACCAAATAACAATAGCTAACAATAGAGTGATTTTTCGGAAATATTATAATATAATCACAGAAAATTATTAAATTAATTTTCTGTGGTATAATTTAAATAAAAAATTTATACTAAACGTAAAATAATTCAACTTTATTTAACTACAAGAAGCGATTGTGGATTGTGGAATTTTTTTTCTCAAAAATCAGTGTTCAATAAAAAATTGTTTTCGTGCTTTTCGACCATTTTATCGTGTCTATAATCGTCCATCGAACGCACGAAATTATCAATAAATTTCGAACCACTGTTTCACAATTGAATATTAATCACCCAACTATAGAGTGCATACAAGTTGAACAAATGTGAATATTGCTGCTGTAACCGAACTTGTACGTGAAGATCAATTAATTAGTCGTCGTTCTCAAGCTCTGGGTTTATTCGTATAATACATTGTGGTGTATTTTGAAGAAAAATCCTGGTTTGAAGGCATACAAAATTGCAGCTTCTTGAAGAATTGAAGCCAGTTGACTTTCCTTTTTATCATCCATTTGATTTACGGATATTGAAATAGCTCCAAATTTTTCTATTTCTTTACCGAAAAATTGTGTTCAGCGATGGAGCTCATTTTTGGCTACGTAAATTGTCAAGAAATAAAATTGTATTTGGGCTGATGAACAACTAGAAGAGATTCAAAAGCTAACAATTCATCCTGAAAAATGCACTGTTTGGTTTGGTTGGGTTTATGGCAACATTGGACCGTATTTCTTTCAAAATGCGCATAAGGACAGTGTGTCAATGTCGCAAACAGAACAATGATTTTTAAATGAAATTTAAGATATTGGTGTAGCTGACTTGTGGTTTTAACAGTATGGTGCAACGTCAGCAGGACAAACCATCAATTAATTGAAAGAAAATGTCATGAGAACATCATATCAAGAAAGAGATCCATGAATTGGTCTCCAAGATCTTGTGATTTAACGCCGTTAGATTAATTTTTATGGAGGTATCTTCAATCATTTGTTTTTATTGATTAACCACAATCGATTTTTGCTGGAAAATTGGACACATACAATGGATCATCTAAGTGCCAGTCGCGGACAACATTTAAAAGAAATTATTTAGCTACATGATCTTTTAAATTTTACAAAAGTTACGTGTGAAAAATCGTCTGAGATAAATCAAAATAACCTAATAAGATTCCACAGTAAAATGTAAACAATTTGCAGGTTTTGTTTTACCGAAATTCTGACAGATTTCATGCTGAAAATTTTAAGACAAATTTTAAAATCCTAATATCAGTGGCGTAACTACAAATTTTTGGGCCCTCCGCAAAACCTCATATTGGTAAAATCAATAATTAAGTTTTTGTTTCCATTTCGCCCGCCGCTTTTGTTTCAATAGAAAGAATGGCTAAATCACTTAATCGTTCCGCTGTTGCGACCGTAACGGGTAACGTAAGAAACAATAATAAACATGGAATTACTTGCGAAACACTGAAAGCTATTGTTGAAAATTTTATTATTAGAACTCTAGCTAATTTATGCAACAATTCCTCATGACAAGAACAAAGACCATGGGACTCGCGTTTCGGCGGAGGCTCCATCGTTGCGGATTTGCACCCTTGTAGTTACGTCACTGCCTAATTTTCTTATTTCAATACTATATTAGTATTAATTATTTAAATTAATGCAAGAGTTTAATATAAAATTAACCACTCCTCGCCCCACACATTTAGTCTTAAGCCAACTACTTGCAACAAAAACGTAAAATATTGGTAATGCAATTGCAACACCTAAACCAATCCCCAAAATTATATTCGAAAACAAAATATTTCGAAATAACCTTCAGAAAATAATATAACGTGCAAAACTTCTTATCCTCTAGCTATAGACGAATATACCAAAACAAGAATATTATTTTTATATATTGAGGGCTGTCGCTTTAATCAGCCTACACTTTGTTGACATTAAATGAATCATATCACCGATGTGGTCTACGTAGCGGAAAACTTTGTATAAACAACACAAATAAGAGATTTCTATTCTCCTTTCTATTAAGTATGTATTTCGAGAAAAACTAATTACCTAAAGTTTCCCACAATCCTACATAGATTTTTTTCGTTTTTACATGTACCGCAAGATTTTATTTTTATCCTCAACCGAAAAAAAATGAAGAAAACTCCTGAACCAGAACGAAATCTTACTTTTATGTATGTACATATGTATTATGAATATGGTATATTCTCTCTGTTGGATGTATAGTATATGTATACATACATATACTGTTGTTGTTTGGGTTTACTTTTAATTCGCACAAGCACATTTATTGTGTGACTGTTGTGCGCGGCTGAAATTGGTGTTAAGAGTATAGGGGGGAGGGAGGGTTGATATTCAATGTGTGATCGTGCAACAAAAACCTTATCAAAAATAAACAATTATTTCATTTTCATACTGCAAGTATAAAATATACTTATACAGAGTGTGAATTACAAATTGAATGTCCGCATTTAAATGTGTCAGTTCCCCAGAAAGATGAGTTTTAAGATTAAGAGATCAATCAATAAAAAAATTCACTCATGGTAATTAAAGGAGCTTTCGATAATATTGGTAGAGCACTAATAAAAGGGTGATACTAGAAGAATAAAGTAGTTTTATAATCCACGATGGTAATTTTTTAAAAGAGGAGGTCAAATATTTAAGAATGATTTTACATCAGAACCTGAAATGGAATTAACAAACCACGAATATTTCCAACTGCAGCTAGATGCAAGCTCGACTATATCTACTGCAATTTCATTTGAAAAAGGACTTTATCTTGACTCAATTCAAAAAACAATCTTATCATTTAAAAGGGGGTTCGAATGTTCGAACATAGCTTAGACATTGTGAAATTTAGAAGAATTTGTGAAATTACATGGCTGTACCACTGAACATGTATTGTAGGCGTATCATTGCATAACCTTGAGGGTAAAATAATAAGACCAAATGAATATATTCGAATATTTAATTAATTTCGTAACAAATACCAACGACACGAGTATACTGTCAAAACAGATCTCTTGGAAATTTGATTGTCGAAATTCATGTTTAACAAAATATTGGCGACCAAATAAAGTAGTAAATCTTCACCGACAAACACCCTGTAAAGAAGATGTGTTGTTTGTCTGTTACATACTTGTTTTTCTGAAAAAATTGAACCAAACAAAAAGAAAATTATTTACCAAAAAAATAACATGATGGTGGTATCTATTTTATGTATTATATTTATATACAAAAGCAGGGATGGTGCTGATGTTTGTAATGTTCGCTGCTACGAGAAAAATGTTTTCTCTGTAATTTTGTTTTATAATGTGTAGTGATTCGAATTGATGTTGGTCGCGTAGCTACTACACTTTAAGGATATAAAATAAGAAAATGTTCAATGAAAATATATATAAATTAATATATTGTGAATTGCGTTTGGTTTATATTTTATATAGATTGCTATACATAGATTGTTATCTTTATAATCATTATGTGAGACTCTCAAACAAAATCTCTGTTAAGCTATGACGTCTTAACTACGTCAAAACCTTTTAAAGCAACTGAAATGGAAAATTATTTGCTTGTGTGTCGACAATTATGTTATCAAAGCCATAAAATACATTATTAACATAAGTTATATAAGTACATCGATCTATGCATGTATCAGTAGATTATCTTATGTTAAAGATGCATTTTTATATAACTGAGTTTTCCAAAAATTCATCAATTTTCATTCCTTCATTAAATAAACAATTTCTATTTTTACTAACGAAATTCTTGAAATGTAAAAAAAAATATCCAATTGGTGTGCGGTTGGTTTAATAATATAATACTGTCTTTATTTTAACTTAATTATTTATATATTAGTAATTTAAGAATATTAATTGGAAAACAATATACATAATTTACGAAGATTTGGAACAAAAAAAAATCTATTTTCATACCTCAAGCTGGACAAGTTAGGCAATACAAATAATAATTTTTAATGAGATAATAGTTACGTAGTTATAAAAAATTTGCTTGTATTTCATAATAAGCTACAAGAGATTTGTGAAATGCTGAATTTCCTGGAAAATGAAGGTTAAATTTATAATTAGTACTTGTTGATTCGAGTATGGAATGTGTGAATTTTGGCAAAATTTTCGGGTATGGTCAGAAAGAGATTTTAATGCCTCAAATATCCTCCTCCTCCAATTGTATTTACTATGTCCTACAGTACATTACAGTACTGTAGGATATATAGTAAATACAATTAGGGCAAAAGTGCAAAAGGTGGGGCAAAAGTCCCGCTTCCATTTTGATTGCCAATTTATAATTTTGTTTAAAGAAAAGATAAGTAGGTTTCGTTTTCATAACCAGTTTATTTGGTCTTTAAATTTTTTTTTTCGTTATAATTAGAAAATTATATCGGCTTAATGGCAACCGCGATTAACTATGCAACTTTCGACTCTTTTTAAAGCATTTTTCATGACATCCTGCAACATCTCAGGCTGAATTTCTTCAATTTCGTGACGAATATCGTCTTTAAGATGTTGAATCGTTTGGGGCTTATTCACATAAACTTTTAACTAAAAAAAACCCCATTAGAAAAAGTCTTGTGCTGATCTGCGGCTGACCATGCTAAATCGCCATTTCGCGAAATTATTCTTCATGGAAAAATCTCATTCAAATCTCACTCAATCAAATAATTGAATTGTTGAACGGGTTATGTGTGCTGTGGCCCTATCTGAAACCACATGTCCTCTAGTTCTTGCTCTTGCATTTTTAGGCACAAGAAAATTCCGAATCATGTCTTGGTACCGTTCGGCAGTAACAGTAACTTCAACACCTTGGTCATTTTCATAAAAAGGGGGACTAATAATGTTTCCAGCATGAATACCACACCATACAGTTGTTTAAAACGGATGCAATGGTGTTTGATGAATTTATTGAGAATTCTGTGTTCTCTAAAACCGACTGTTCTGTTTTGACGTGGCCACTGAGATGACAATAGGCTTCATCGCTCATTATCAATTTAATCGAAAAATCTTCAATTTCACCAGACAGCCTTAGGATTGCATTTCTGTACTCAACTCGTTGATAAGAATCACTCGGTAGCAAGTTTTAGAGTAATTGAATTTTGTACGGAAATATTTTCAAATCAGTTTTCAAAATTCGCCTTAAACTGTGTGCAGAAATATGTAACTGGGAAGCACGTCTCCGAATTGATGTTTATGGAGACTGCAACACTATCGTGCACCAGAGTCTCATTTTCAGCGTAACAAGACGTCCGTTGTCTTCCAAACGAGGTCTTTCTGCTGTCGTACCGTACTGTCGAAAATTCCCATGTAAACGGTAAATCGTATTTTTATGAGACACTGGACGATAAGGATATTTTTGACGCAATATCCGCTGAGTTGCAATAATGGAACGATTGTTTTCAATTAATATTGTCACTATTTCTGCTCGTTCTTGTTACGTATATTTATTCATTTTAAAATTGGGGCATCTACACAACACAATGGTTAAAGCGAAACTGAGCTTAACGTCATATAACAAAGATGGCGCGCAATTAAAATGGTAGCGGGACTTTTGCCCCACCCTGTACATCATAGTACATCTAAACAAGTGTGCCAATTGGAAGCAAAATAATTGCACAAGTACAGGGTGTCCGCCGGGAAGGTATACTACTTTGTTTGTTTATAATTTTTGATTAAATGAAAGAAACGGGATCTTATATTGCTAAATGTTTTATTTAATGTCGTCAATTATGAATGAAATACAATATTAGATAAATGTCCGCCTCTGTTAGCCTCACAAATGCGAGCCCTTTTGAGCACATTTTTCATTACATTCTCACACATTTCACGCGGTATTTCATTAATTTCATCACGAATCTTTTATTTGAGTTGCTCAAGCGGTTCTGGTTTGTTTGCATAAGCCTTGCGTTTCAGATACCCCCACAAAAAGAAGTCTGGAGCAGTCAAAGCAGGCGACCGTGGAGGCCAATCAACATCACCATTTTTTGAAAAAACTTGTTGTGGAAAGAGGTCTCGCAGTAATTCCATTGTAATCCTGACTGTTTACGATGTGGCACTGTCTTGTTGATACCACATGTTAATCAAGCCCAAAGCATGCAGTTGTGGCGTTGAAAAGTTTTCAATCATATCACGATATCGCTCCCCATTCACAGGTACACCGTTTTCATTTTCAAAAAGGTAAGGTCCAATGATTCTTCCTGACCGCACACCAGACTTTTACTTTAAATGGATGTCAAGGTGACTGATGAATAATTTGAGGGTTTTCCATTGCCCAGAACCGACTATTCTGTTTATTCACATATCCATAAATGAAAATGTGCCTCATCACTCATTTTGATTTTTTCATGAAAATCGGGGTTTTCATGGGCGAGCTGTAACATCGAATTGAGGTTGATGGATTGTTTTGAACACTTTCTTGAGCAGCAGTTATGTTTTTAGCAGATCTTGCAGTACGTTGTGGCCCATGCTTGGGCTTGGGCCTATCACCTACAGACCCTCTTTCTTCGAAATCATTCACTACACGATAAATAGTGCGTTTTGTTGGCACGTTGTTTCTCCCAAAAATTTCACGTAACTTTCTCATCGTCAGAGTAATCGATGATTGATTTTGATCAAATGTTTTAACGATTAAAACACGTTGGTTTATCGAATATTATAAATTTGCCACATGTCTATACTTCACGACTGCCAAATATGAACTGTCAAGACTAACGTTTACCAAAATGGCGGCAAAACAAAGTAGTATACCTTCCCGGCGGACCCCTGTATTAATTTTTGCATCTGTATGTATGGCATTGATAAGATGGAAACCGCCACTAGGAAACACATTTTAGTATACTGAGCAAATATATAAAGGACTGGCAAAAGTTGCGGTCTGCAAATAATTGAAACGATCACTAAGAATATGGTCGAATAAAGTATAACCAGAATCAGAAATGCAGCGAGAAGCAACGATGCAACATCAAATTAGATATACATATACTATACTATGTTAACAGAAATAATGCCGATGTCGACATCAAATAGTTTTAAATTTTGTAACTATGGCATTACAAAAAATGTCAAAAATTACATGAAAGATTTTTGTGTCAGGATGTTTGTTTTGTTTGACTTTTTCTTCGCTTCAGCGCTGAAGCGCCTATTCTTTTAACCAAATTGGCATAGCCACCCAATAGACAAACTATATATTTTGATGAATCTTGACGTTATATTTTTGGTTCTAATTATAACCTCTATAACATAAATCTTGATTCGATCGACAAATTGTTAAGTATAGTTTGATGTACAATACTAAACAACAGCTCGTATTTCATGTCAATGCTATAGGCGATAATGGAGCCACGCAATGTGAAGGTGTTCTACACAAATCATAAATATAGTCATACATTATCGATTTTTCCACATAGCGTAAGGTAAAACCTTAAAATGGGAACTGCAATAGAATTGGGAGTGCTTCGAATGCAATAGAATTCGGGTGACTTCAAACCCGAAAGTGTATATCAAGAGACAAAAAACAAGTAAACCTAAAATACAGTTGCCAGGTCAATGAAAAATTGATCATATTATTATTGCAGTACATAACATTCAACCGCAGTATTAATGAAAAGATTATTACTTCATACGAACGCCTCGATAGGTGCGATTGAGTTTGCATCAATCAATCTTTTTTTATGATTGTCACAAAATGTATACTAATGCTGAGTGCAAGAAGAAGTAAGAGAGCATATGTAATGCAGGTGATGGTGTCTAGTGCGTCCTGGATCGCATCCATATTTCACCTGTATTCATCGATCTTTAATTTACTTAATGGCTAGATCTTCGATTGGACATGAAAGTGATAAGAAGTATCCTGTGGTTGATTTTTGATCTCCATAAACACTAAATATTATTGTGATATTGAGAAGTACACCCTGTGTGGACCATGTATAGAGTAAAAAGCTACCAATGCTTGTTGATACTTCTATCTATTTCTGATAACGTCTATGATTGACGTCTGGTCCTGTAATAACGTGTTGTAATTGAATGCAGTGGTTTTAGGGTTTGATAATGTTATATCTCTGGTTATACTATCACTACGGATCAGTATCTGTTCTGAGTATTCATTCTTCAATAAAACTGTACCAAAGCGATGTTACGTCATTCTCAACAATTTGGTTTGTTGTATGAAACAATATTTTACGTATAAAGATCTTGGTCTCAAAGAAAACGAAATTGCATGGTATACTATTGTTGAAAAAAGACTGTGCATCGTTACTCGAGAACCTTAACTTGTCACAGAATATTCGCTCTAAAATCCAACTTACTGAACCCCACCAACGATGGGCAATCGTTGTTTCTCTGGGTTTTACGTATCAACTACTACCATAAATGGAGAAAAAATCACTGGCAAAATTACTAAGGGATGGTACTGATTAACAATGGATGAAGCACAGTTAAAGAGATGCAAAAAATATTTTGAAGAAGACATTATCAAAAGCACCGAAAATCTCTGGCACCATTAACGAAACTGGTATCACCCATCCCCCAAAGGCGTGTGAAAAGTTAAAAGTGCCAAGCTGATTATTGTTCAATAAGGCTGCTGGAACACACAGTATAGCCGCACTAATATTCAAATTAGATTCGTCTATACCTGAAAACACACCAATAATCCTAGAAGTGTGGAATACTGCCAAAAAGGAAGAAAGTACAATCCCTAAGAAAGATGATCTAAGAGAAAACTTATTGAAAATTAGCAAGATATCTCTATCTCCTCAATACAACAATAAAGATACTCTCAATAATCATCCTTAACAGAATCTCACCTACGATAAATTCAAAATTAACTCAAAATTATCAATTCAAAATTAAGAAACGAAAGTCAGCTTCTTTAGAGCAGGAAGAAGTTTCTCATCAAATCAAACCGTATTCATCACTGTACAATCCAGTAAATGGAATTCACCACTGTACTTCCTCTTTGTCCATTTTGAACGATAAATAGGAACGCAATAAAGGCAAGGATGCGTAGTCTCACCAATGCTGTTTCTGATCATATTGCTTAATGTAATACAGAAATTGAATGTAAGGTCTCCTAATGGTATACAAAGGTCATTAACTCAATTATCCGGACAAAACAGATGACATATGTCTGCTCACACGCAAACAGTTGGTCTCAAGATACACATCAGAAAAACCAAGACGGTGAGACTCAACACAAATATAAACACATGGATACACAATCAACAATATACCAAAACATACATTCAACGTGTTATATAAAATATTGAAATTGTCTGTCTTGTCACGCAAGACCAAGATACCAATGTTTAACTCGTGTGTGAAATCAGTACTACTCTATGGCTGTGAGGCATGGAGACACACAATAAAAGTGAGAACGAAACTATAGCTGCCCGTAAACAACTACCTTCTACAAATATTGACATGCTTCCCGCCTAATACAACAACTAACATTGAACGGCATAGAAAACCTAATCATTCAGACATAGAAACCGAAATAAAGAGACGAAAGTGGAGATGGATTTACCAGACGCTAAGGAAATCACCAAGTAATATATAACGATGTGTTATTGGACTGAAACCAGCAAGGGACAAAGGAAGTCCGAAGACATAGCATCCTAAATATAGAAGCCGCAATCATCGAAATTGAACTTAAAAAGTTTATACCCCATATTTACTAACACATCAATAAGTTGTGACGCCATTAAAAAAATAATAAAATCGCCCAACAGTTCATATTTATTACTTAAAAATTGGACAGTGTAGAGCAAAGAAAAATAAAAAAATATTTTTTATATTTGTTTTTCTTTGCTGTCAAAAATTGTTCACAAAATGTTTATAGGTTATACCCGTCATAGACAATAATAAATTATTTATTATAATAATTATATTTATATTATAATTAATAATTAATATTGTTGGCCTGTGGATAAATATGTTAAATGTGAATGTGATTTGTACAACTATAATATATCTTTGGGTTTTAGAATTATTGTGGAAATATCACTATTTTTGATGATCATGATCGTCTTCGTTATCTACATACATTGATGTAGATCATTGTCCACTGTGTTTAATTCCAAATTAAATCAAACTAATTTAAGTTCCGTGAGGATTGAGGGGTCTACAAATAATTCTGCTGCCGTGATTTAGTTTGTTGGTGTTTTGGTTTTGTATTTGTACTAATTCATGGAATTAGATTAGAATTTACTTGTTTGTTCCCAACATATTTATAATTTTTGTTCTCTTTTAGTGTTTCACCAAATCGTTCAGCTTACCCATGCGATTATACTGTGGTAAGACAACGTTAATATTCGTTCTCCTCGGCAACGATATAAATTACTAAAATATTTACTTTAAATTGAGTCCCGTTGTCGGTTATACAAGTTTCCAGTTTACCATTATGTTAAGAATTTATTCATCTTCTCGATGTAAGTCGTTGACGTTAGACTTAGAGCAGTAGTGAACGTTGCAAACATTGAAAAGTAATACGACATACCACTTCCATTAGAAGTTCTCGAAAAAGGACATGAAACTAGCCAATAATTGTGATGTTATTATCAATTTTTGGCTAGTATGACTCGACGGGCGATCATTTAAGTTTTAAAAATGTGTTTTGTCCATCTGTGCAACTGCCGTAAAATAAGATTTCGGCATCGTGAGGGAATAATGTTCTTGTCACAAAATATAATTCAAGCACACAAAATGATCGTTCTTCATCGGTTCTTCGATAGTTCGTCATTGTCTAGACGAATTCTAATAATAAATAATTAATATTTGGGTCGAATTTGAGTCGATGAGACATGATATGATATCGACTGTTTAAAATCATTTACTAACTTGTATGATATTGACATATATCGAGGAAGTCATATGTTTTGAATTTCCACAGTTGAATTCAATATACGGTGTAATGGAAATTTCGTTTTTCGGCCAAAAATGCTGTGTAGGAATTTCTGTTTGATCACCAATGTTAATGTTCTTTCGTAGATGTCTTTTGATGGGCTTGGACGTGGAACTTTGAACAATTATTTTAAATTCAGCCAATGTGAAGTTATTATTTCTATATTAAAATGGAAGATCTCGGTAAAATTTTTGTTCTCGTGCAAATGATTTTTTCATATATGTTTTGGAATCAAAATAAGTTTTAAAATGCACTGTCTTCTTATTACTTTTTCGGCCAAAAAATCTGTCGGGCGTATACATGTGCACATGGCAATAGATTAAAACAGAACTTATTGACACAATAGCTGCATCTGTTTAACGAAATCACATATAAATAATTCATATTCAACTGAAGTGGAAAGTTTACAAAGTCGTCATGGTAATTTAAATTAGAAAATGTTTGAATGAATTTATGATTTTTTTTTATATGAATTGAAAATAAATGTATGTAGACGAACGAAGCTATAGGTACCGCTTTATTTTTAAATGGACAGTCATGCAAGTGTTAAATTGTCGCTAAGAATTATTGTCAGCCAAAAAATCGTTTTGACGTTTAAATGTGCTCATGACAATGTCTTAAAACAGAATTTAGACAACACAATAAATTAATATATATATATATTGAAGAAAACCATACATGAATGCTTCATATCCAACTGAGGTGAATCGTCCTCAGAGTCATGATAATTCATTTAATGAAACAAAATTGAAACCATTGAATACTAATCAGTGGACGAAGCTAAAGAGGTACCGTTTTGTTGTTAAATGCGGTGTGTGTCTAAATAAATGTTGAATAAAAAAAAACAATTCAAATACTTAATTGTTTTAAAAATTCACACTGTTAAATTTCGTAACGACTTTTATGATTTCATCTTGTATCGAGTATAACAATTGAATGGAATTTTGATGCCATCTTGTATTGAGTATAACAATGAAAGGGAATAAAAAAAATTTAAATAATTTTTGAAGGATTCACTTTCATTTACATGTTTGGGTATTTTAATTGTGTACTTCGTATTAACAGTATGCTTTGAAATATCAATAAATACGATTTATATTAAGTGCGTAGTTATTAAGTGCCATCTCTCATCCAATATTTGAAGTTTATGTTTCTTTTTCGTAGTTCATACGTCATTGATCTCGTTTTATATATTTTTATTTTTATACGGCGTTTAGAACCAATTATAACATATACATGTATAAAAATTGAATAAATCAAACCGTTTTTATTTTTATCATAACTATTAAAATAATTCGTATTTTTATTTGGTTTCCATATATGTTATATGAAAATGTTTGATTGTTAAAATGTTAAAGATGTAAAATTTGTTAAATTAATTTTATAAATTTGTTAAATGTTAAATTTTGATATAAAAATAATTTTTGTTTTCAGTATTTTTCATTCATTAAAGTTGAGCCAAAAATCTTCAATTTTACATTAGTTCTTATGGAGTGTATGAAAATTTAGACCCGATAAATAAGCTCGATAAATTTAAAGGGTCAATCATTGCGGCTTCTTTATTTAGGATGCTATGATTTAACTAATGAAAATACAAATCTTTGGTTTCATTTTGAAGGAAATTGTACGGTACAACAATATATTTATTATAAAAATTTCGTTAATTTTTATGTTAAGTTTCTCACCACCATTATTCTTCCGAACTCAACTATATCATACATACATACCCTCTATCATATCAGTAAGTAAATATTTTTCTTTGTGATGGAAAATGAAAAATTTATATTATTCGCTAAAATAAAATTATAATCTTTGGCACGAGTATACAAATGTGTTCTCCCTGCGTTCTTCGTTATAATAACAGAACACAAACTCGGGAAAAACTTTTTAATTTCCATCTACTGTATTTTAGGATCTCATATATTGAAAACTTTATCAGTAAAAATCTTGTATGTTTAATTTTATTTTTTTTTTTCAAAACAAATAAATCTCTCTCTATATAAAAAGTACATTTAATGGATTAAAACCGAAAACCAAAGTTAAATATAAAATCGAATTTATATATCGGAGATTACGCAGCTTGTCATTAAATTAATTCATTCGATGTGATTAAAATCTAATCAATTTATAAAATACATAACAACAACAAATTTGCGAGATAGATAAGTCAATAAAAATAAGATAGATATGATTGGGAATTTGGAAGATACATCTTGGAATAATTTTTGTTTTGGTTGTGTATCTAAAAGATTTTGTTTTTCTTCTGTGTTTTACCACACTCCAGGTTTGAATATCAGTTTTCATCAATTCCCAATTGATTTTTGTTTCAATTTTATTTCATCGAATTAAATGGAGTAAGTGGAATGTTTATATAGCCTAAACACAAAATTGATTTTATTTTTATAAATAATAGATTAATTATTAATTAAATATTCGCGTATATAATATTAATTTAATTATAGGATCAGAGTAAAACAAAAACAAAATTTGTGACAAAAAATGCGGATAATTTCGAACCTATACGTTTGGTAAAATAAATAATTCGTTTGATGAACGTTATAAAGGACTAAACGAGTACCACACCAGTACGGAAAGAGTTCGTGCCGTTTTTCCACAAAAAATCAAAATGGATTTTTTTATATTTTAAATATATTTTACTAAACCAAATATGTGGTCAGGTACTAACTTTTTGATAAAACAATTCTGTCATCACTGTAGAACATCTGGGATGTTTGGGTCAAAAACTGAACCAAGTCATTTTCACAGGACTCTTCAAAGGTCAGTTTTACATAATTAATTAAGTTTTCAGAGAGTGAACCCACAACAAGGAAAGGTCCCCAAATGACTAAAAGGAATAGTATAGTTGAGTTATTTCATAAAAGCAAGTTTGCTTTAGCTGTATCAATTCTGTTTAGTATTAAATTACTTTAAACATTTTTTAAACTATTATCGATGAACCTCAACATCCATGAAATCCATGAAATCGTGAGATTAAATGCAATAATAGCCGCGTTTCATGATACTATGTGATCCGGATCAAATCACATTTTCCATGCAAATACACGCAAAAGACACATTTTGATCCAAAATGAAATTTGGATCAAAATGTGTCATTGGTTTGTATGGAAAATGTGATTTAATCCGGATCACATAGTATCATGAAACGCGGCTATTAGCGTCAGTTTTAATACGTTTATTGTACAAACATAGGAACCTTCTTTATCAAGTGTTTTAATGAAGAATATTAGTTATCATGTATTATAGTTAAAGTGAAGAATATAATTTATATTTATAATATAGCTATGTAGTGTGTAATAAGCTTTTGGTGAATGTTATTCCATACTTTACTAATAATGAAATTAATTCAGTTTCACAGACAAATATGGAAAAATTGTACAATTTTTTCGCCAGAAAATCAGGTTTGTAAAAAGAAATATTTTATAAGTTTTGCCAATAATAATTTTTTATTTTTTTTTGTATATAAAAAATAAAAAATTATTGGAAATATAATATTTAAAGTTAAATATTGGAATATTCTTCTGTTCTATGAAATTCAGCCGTAAAACTACTCAATGTTTTCATTTCACTTGTAAAACGGAGAATATAATAGAAGATCTAAAGAATAAAATTATTGAAATTGAAGATGCTCCAAATATCAAAAAATAAAAATTATAGGAAATGCTTGAACAGAAAAAGGCAAATATGAATAAGGTGAGATAACACATTTAGTATTATCATATATAGAATATTTTTTATCGATTGTGAAACAAATTGAGAGTTAAGATTAAAGTGAATAGTAATGAATTTTAAAACTACTTTAATCAAATATATGGACTCATGAGATGAAATATATAATCTTACATTTTTCAACAAACCAATTTTAGACCTAAAAATCGTGGTTAATGTACATATTTGTGTTTTATCAAATAAATTTAATATATGGTATACGTTAAAATAAAGATTTAATTCTAATTAAAATTAAGAAATTTTATGTTTTATTTTAATATTTGGGAAATTATTACGTGAATCATGCAAATAATGCTATACAAATTTAAATAAGTCTGACATACTTTTAGAAAATTTATAAGGTGATTTGAGTATAAAGAACATAATTTTTATGTATTAATTACATGATTTAATTCAAATTTACTTAGTTATACCTGTACAAATAGCATAAATTCAATCTAATTTGCTTATGAAAATTTCATGCAATTGTTGCTTATTTCATTCATAATAATATGCTTGATTGATTTCTACTTTCATGCAATGATTTTATTAAATCAAGAAAAAGCTTACTTAAATTTTAAAGTAAATTTTAGTTAATACAAGGAATACCAAACACCTGAAATTTTATTTTTACTTATAATATGCAAACGAATTCATATTACCGCCCAGGTGGCTCAGTGGTTAAAGCTGTGGCAGTTGGAGCGGGAGGTACCGGGTTCGAATCCCGATAAGGGCAGGATGCAAAAGGGATTTTTCACCATACGATTACGATCGGTGGTGTTAATGAACACATCTATGACCCCCTGTTGGAGTGCAGAACTCATGGGCCGACCCATCTTCCATGTCAGTACTATAGGCTGGCATGGAGCTATGCAATGCGCAGATGGTTCTACGAAAATCGGACCTATAGCCGTACGTCCTCGATTTGGCCGTTAAGGCGTAAAGTAGGACGTAAATAAGCGAACCGCGAAAGAGCTGGGAGAGCCTTGAGCCCCAAAAAAGATAGCATAGATTAAAATATAAAAAAAAAAAAAAAAAAAAAAAAAAAAAAAAAAAAAAAAAAGAATTCATATTTTACGTCAATTTCTACTAGGCTCGAAAACGATAGGGTATATGCATATTTTATGTTAGTTATATGCATAGTTACTTCTTTCATTGATATACTTTATCTTATAATTCGGTTAGTTTCTTTGCATATATTTTAGTTAACTGATTACGTTTTAAGCTGTATATATAAAACTGTATGTAAAACATCATACATATGTCTACCACGGACACGTTTGCGGGTGTCGGTTCTAAAATTGAGTTCAATTTCCGATGACTAGGCCGCTATCTCTCGTTCAATATTGACTCTGGTCTCACGACGACGGCTTCTTAGCTTAGGCCAATGATTTAACTTAGTCCTATAAAAAGTTTAGAAGTGTTAAATCACACAGTCTAGGCAGCCAATCGATATGACCATTTCTGGATATAACTCGTCTATCGAATTTAGATTTCAACACGTTGATTGTTAGACTCGCTGTGAGGCATGACACACCGTCTTGTTCAAATCATATATCATTAATGTCTAGCTCATACAATTAACCATGAGCTAGATATTAATGATATACGGCTTCAAGAAGATGGGGCGTCATGCCACACAGCGAGTCTATCAAGTTAAGATTTTTAATTTAATATAAATTAAGATTTTTACGAAATTACGTTGCAACATGTCTCAGTAGCGATTTCCAGTGACTGTAACGTAACGGTCATTTTCATCATCTGAAAAAAAACGGTCCAATGACATCCCAAGCAAGAAAACCACACCATAGCAGTTATTTTTGTGCATGAAGATGTCCCAATAACGCATATTCTTTTTGTTATGACGAAGCCAAAAATCACTATGAAATTGGTAGTCGTCTTATTTCAACATTTCCAGAGCTAGAGCTCAATCCGAAAAAGCACGTCGCTTGATATGATCGAGTGGCTTAAGTTCTTGTGTTAACTGCATCTTATAAAGGTTCAAGCCACGATCTTTTCGCAAAATATGATAAAGTTTCGCCCAATTCTTGAGCACGCCGTGGGATCGACTTTATTGATTCGTTTGCGATGTACGCTTAAATGACAGCAATATTATCGGTTCTTCGACCAACCCATTGTAGCACTGTAACGAAACATCAAGCAACGAATATTCAAACTTAAATTTTTCCACTAGACTATGAATTACTTGTCTACGGGGATGACAAAAACAACCGAAAGTTGCAGTCATCGATTCGGAATTATTGTAGTAAATTTTTATTATTTTTGTACACGTTGTTGGTTCGTGTACTTCACCATGGTAAAAATGTTGTCTTTACTGAATATTTTAGACACTGACAGTTCGGTTATTTGTTTAAAGCACATTCACAGTGAAAGTTCAAAGTTATATTAAGTTCCAAATGGAAAACCCGTTACATGCCAAAAAGAGTTATTACAATAGCTTTGGATGCCATCACAATAACTTTTAGGCCAGCTAAGCATTAATGACGTTTAACAAAATTCCGTATTCGACTTGTCGTGCTAAAAACAAAATCCTATATTCCAACTGTGTTACATTTAGTGAAACTACATCCACAGTGTGAGACCGCAGCCATATTATTGGATTGGCACATTAGAATATAAAAAGGGGAAATATTTTTAAGGTGTTTGTGGTTTCAAGTAAACAATTTTCTAGTGAAATATAACGGAAAGCCTACGTTATATTTCACTTGAAAATTGTTTACTTGAAACCACAAACACCTTAAAAATATCCCTTTTTTATATTCTAATGTGCCAGCAATCCAATAATATCGCTGCGGTCTCACACTGTGGATGTAGTTTCACTAAATGTAACACAGTTTGAATATAGGATTTTGTTTTTTAACGTGCACGACAAGTCGAATACAGAATTTTTTAAACGTCATTAATGCTTAGCTGGCCTAAAAGTTATTGTGATGGCATCCAAAGTTATTGTGATAACTGTTTTAA
This sequence comes from Tipula lateralis, assembly GCA_963932295.1. Classification (NCBI taxonomy): domain Eukaryota; kingdom Metazoa; phylum Arthropoda; class Insecta; order Diptera; family Tipulidae; genus Tipula; species Tipula lateralis. The sequence goes on from OZ010738.1 coordinate 103,754,305, forward strand.
CTTACGCAAATCGCCACAAGACAAAGCATCAATTGAACTAGCCTATTCCAGAAACTACTACAAAAACAACCAGTTTTTATATAAAGATATTTCCCAACAAGTGTTCATTAAACGTATTTAAGTCTCAAATCACTTCTTGTAAGTATATATTTCAGATCAGAAATACCAGACCGAGCTTCATTATGCTGCCCATACACGATACAACCTGGTTTTACAACCGGTTGTCAACCGGGTTGTAAAATTTCCGCACAGACAATACAACTTATTTTCCAACTTTTAATTTATGTGTAGAAAACAGAAAAAATTCACAACGAAATTCAACAAAAATGCTACTTTACTGTTTCCATTTGACAGAAAATGACGTTTTGGTTGTATAATTTCCCCATAAACAGTACAACATTCAACCAAAAAACAACGCCCCGCCCACAAAAATCTAAATATTTTAATATTTTTACAACCAACTACCAACCATCAAAATGGTCGTACAACCGGTTGTCAACTTCCCCACAGACGATAAAACTTCCATAGTTGTACAACCGATTGTACAACTAGGTTGTATCGTGTATGGGCAGCATTATACATATTTTTCTATCAACTGCCACCAAAATCTCGTCAAAAAAACTTTTGTGATCTGTGATTTCGTGAGCTAAAGTGGTAGGTATACAGAGTTCAAATCTTGAAATCATTCATGTCCTGACCCATTTACGGACTGGAATTAAACTTGTACAAGCGATATACATAAAATGCCACGACAACTGTCAAATTAGTTGCACTTTGGCACAAAGTTAATGTCAAAAGGAAGAAATGTTTATTTGCTTAAACATATACTCTCAGCTACCCATTTCTCCACTTGTTAGTCTGAGTACCATTTCTATGATACACATATACATAAATATACAATGTTGCATGAGCATATTTTCTGCCCACATAATTTTTTTTAATGCCGGATTCGATTTAAGATATTTAGAGCTTCTATGAATTTGACAAATTACTTAATAATCAACATGTCTTCAGGCTTATACAAGTTACATAATAATATTTTTTAATTATATAGCAAAATAAAAATTTAAAAAATTTTGTAATTTCATATTGATATTATCGACAACCAACGTGTTGATATCATTTTAAACGTAAGATAATTTTCCAAGAAATAAGATATTATTAAAACAAATAGATATAGACATAAGAATATGTTTTTTGATGTTTTACAAAATATTATATTGTTGCTGCTATATATTTGCAGCCATCATGTACAGATAAATCGACATGAACTTAGACTATATAATATATTTAATATATAAAACATATATTAAGCTCCTAAAGGGGGCATATAAAGTCTCAAACCAAACGTGATAAATCATAAAATTCTCATCTTTCGTCTTGATCACGTATGTGTATGTGTAACAATTTGTAAACAAACAGCATAATGTATATACATTCGCATACATAACTCCCAATATATAATAATACCCTTAAAATAAAATATTTTCCGATTCTATAGACGTTATGAAAATCAAGGACAGACATACATACACATATACAAAAATATATACAGAAGCAATACACTTCAACAAGTGTTTTTCTCATTTTTCATTTTCATGCTGTTATTTTTTTTTTTTGTTTTTCGAAGGCGGATGCTGATTCTTTGATATAGATTCTTCAATATGTATGGATGTTGAAAAATTGTTAATTTAAATTTCATATATGATATATCAAAACTCTTTTGTTTTTGATTTTATAATACGTAGCTGGTTTACGTAGACGTCGACGATTCGCATATACGCAATTTCCCAACCAACTTATAATCACCACACCAACGAATTTGACCTATCCTAATAAAAATTATATCCACCTGCACATCAACTCGCTGAATGTTTTGTTTTTTTTTATAAATAGAATACCCTCGAGAAAATTGCATGTAATATTTTTCGTTGCGATAACAACGAAACATTCGCATCATCGTAAGCGAATTTAATCCCGTGACGAGTGAGATATAGAAACAGGCACACAATATATGAGAGTACATATACTCTCAAAGAGATTTTAATTTAAAACAAAAAATTTTTTGAAATTAAATAGATGGAATTGGTAAATTGATGCGAATGTGATGTGATGAGATGAGTTATTTATTGCCACATTAAGGATAACAATTTAATAATCAATTAAACTTGAACATTTCACGAAAATAAATACATTTTAATTTGATGTACACTGTATACATCCCTGTATTTTGGATAACTTGGTTATAATATGTAACCGACATATATTATGTACTCTAAATATGTATATATATATATATATATATATATATATATATATATATATATATATATATATATATATATATATATACATATATATACTCGTATAAACGTACATACATACATTATATAAACATGAGGAAGAGCTTAAATAAACTTCCACCACCCTACCGTAACTGGGCAACATTGACGCACGTCACAGTTTTTCTGTTTTTCTTTTTAATCATGATGACACTCATTTTTATTCAATTTTAGTATTTTTCCTTTTCATTTCTCTCTTGATCTCATGTTGCTGCTGTTGCGGATGCTTGCTGTATGTTTTCAATTATGTAGTTTTTTTATTCGTTCTAATATTGTTGTTATATATAGGATGAGTCGATTTGGAGCGAGAGACAGAGAGAGGTAATGAAATGTTTTACATCGTTTTCCAAGGATCTTTGAAATGAAAAACTGGGATTTTTTTCCTTTTCACACTCATTTGTTTCAATATTTACTTTATATGTTTATTTATTTAGATAGAAAATGAAAATTGCATGAAAGTTCTTCTTAAATCCTTTTTTCGTACAAAAGCACAGCACTGTTTTCCTCGTTTCGGAAATATTTTATTTGTATTTTTGAGTTTTCTCATTTCTTTATATATTATATAACGCAGGAATGAAAGTGGAAGTGTTTTTGAATGTTGGTTTATGTGGTTATACCAACGTAGGCACAATGTATGTAAAAATTTCCCCAGTAGAAAAATAAGCATTTGGTAGATATACTCGAATAAGTAAACTTTAGCACAAAAGATAAGCTAATAATTTTTGAAAATTTCATGTTTGTCAAAAACTTTCAGGTCGTGCAGGACGTGTGCTATCAAAAATCTGTATGTTTTAAGCAAATCTAAGCCATTTCCGTATCAATCCCGCTTAGCGAAATATAACTACAAGTTCGATTTCATGGACAATGTTCCTATATTACAGTTGTGAACTATTTTCGACCTGATTGTGATCTAATTGCAATCCTCGTGAAGTTTTTCCTAAACTTATAAAATACTTTAAAAATAAGATTTATTACTAAATATATACATAGTATATAAATAAATATTGATGTGCTGTACCGAAATGCATAGTTGAAAATTTAATTTGAGAAATATTCAAAGAAATAATTCTAAAGTATATATAGAGAGTAAAACATCACAATAGAAGTGGTACTTCGACATATTTCCCCGTACCAACATGGGTTCATGACAAAGAGATCAACATCTATAAACCTTATTGAATTCACCAGCAGCACACTCAAAGTTATTAAAAGTCACAAGCAAGTTGGTGTGGTGTACAAGACTTTGCCAAGACGTTTGGCTCCATTAGCCATTGTAAAGCACTAGAATAACTTTGTGGTTTAAATCTTACTTAAGCAACCGCATCCAATACATCGATATTGGAAACAGCACATCCAAGTCAATTCAAACTACATCGAGTTTTCCACAAAGTTCAATCTTGGCCCTTAAATGTTTACTATTTTCATCGAAACAATCACTGAAATCATTCGACATTCAAAAACATTTAATGTTACAGAACTATCGCGAACTTAAACGGTTCCGAAAGAATTCAATAGCTCATTGACAATTTAGCAAAATGGTGTGACTCAAATCTTCTTAGCGTGAACATCAATAAGATTTTATCGTAATTCCACTGGATATTAAATCCAGTTTTTAAACATTACGAAATAAAAAATATGCCACTAAAGCGAGTATCGAAAATAACATGGAGGTCTGAGATCAAAGACCTTAGTTTTCGTGGAAAATATGAGCAGTAACAGACACATAGAACAATGTGTTGCTAGATCTTATTCTATGTGGTGTTTTATAAAACGGTGAATGGAGATATTTATACCCCGGAGACAGTTAAGATTCTGTACTTCACATACATGCGGTCGCGCAGTTGGAATATGCTGTTACCGTTTTGTGATACAAACATCTGTAAACTAGAGAGTATTCAGACAAAGTTTCTCCGAATTATCCTATTACCATGAAACCCAGTAGTATTTACATAGCAACTCTGTAAAATAGACGTGAGCTTTAAGGTGTTCGTTTGTTGATAACATGTTACTGGGTTACATTAACGCATCATCAATACTGGAAAAATTTTCAAATTAAAGTACCCAGTAAACATCTAAAAAGAAGGATACCTTAAAACGAAGATTGAAGCAACACTTTGCTTCTTCTTGATTTTAATTATTATTATGTGTCTGACTATTACGTCAATTTTAATGTCAAATAAAATTCAACTTAAATTGCTGTAAATGCCAATAAAGTAAAATAATCATTATCATAGTTCTGGCCACGTTTCATTAGATTTTACTGTCGGAAGTATTTTGCACCTTACATGTATTTGTTCTCGGCTGTAATTTAGCTTTGTATTTTTATTGGAAAGTTTGTTAGTTATTTAAGGTCGCATTACGCCAACCTAAGGAAATCTGCTTCATTCGGAATTGAAAATTCATAATAATTATTTGACTTTTGAAATGTTGCCAGTCTAAGATTGTACACAAATGGGATGGAAAGTATCAGCAATATAACCATTTATGGTTTTAAGGCACTGTTGTAGGTTTTTTTTTATTAATAAAAATAAGCACAAGATTACAGACTCGATTAGTAAAAATGTCAAGGGATAAGAAAAAAAGGTACGTTTAGGATACTCCATAAGAGTTTTTCCGATTTAGGTGTGCAAATTACTTTACTTTTATTCATTTGGTAGGAACTCAACGTGTCAAAGCTAATTTGGAATGTCATCTGCAGCTAGAAACATCAATGGTTAGATCAATGGTGATGAGTAAACCAATTTATAATAAATTTTGTTGGATTACACTTTAACCACCACTAAGGAAAATATGAAGGAACAGCAAAGGTTGTTAGCATTTAAAATGTTACTGGCGTCAGCCAAGCGTCCCAAACTAGTTATAATAACTTCAAACCAATCTGAAACTTATTATATACTGTGAAAAAGCTTTTTTTAATCTTTTAAATTCTAAAAATGTCTACCCACTCAATGAAGAACATCGGTCGTTAATAACAAAATAGCAATCGTTAAATGTACAATCACGTTATACTCGTATATAAAAATTGTTTATATCTCTATATATTTAATTTTCTACTTCGATTGATTTGTAAACGTTGAGTGGAAATCGAAATAAAAAAGAAAATTCTTGTTATATATATATTAAAATAAATAATTAAAACAAATATCACTCACCTTTAAATATGAAAATCCATTTTCTTTCGCTCCTGAATCAAGTAATCGATATCAAAGAAAAAATTTGACCTATACACAAGACACAAAGAAAGAAAAATATTAAATTAATTAAAATTCAAATGACATTGACATTAGGGGTTTAGTGCACATAATATATGTATATGTAAAATGTACATAGCGCAACAATCGTCACACAAAACTAAACATTGAACTTATTATATTCAACAAAAAAATTTGCATTATTCATCTACCTACATATATGCATGGAAACTGTTTTATATACGAAAAAACAGTTCGCCCACCCAATCAAACTAAAAAGAAAAACACCCGAGGAACATGATATTATATTCGTAAATAACTACATTATACACCATATTTGCATAATATTCCAGTCGAATCCGTCTCTCGCTCTATTGTACGTTACATATAGTTTTTTGTAGTAAGCGGGAACTAAATACATAATTTTATAATCTCACGCAAGCTTACCCAGAGTCCTGGCAACATAATATATACATAAATTATGTACGTACACAATATAGAATGCATGTACGCTACATAGAGGTAACAAGGATATCTGAACAACAAAAATCTTATCTAATTGTTTAAATCAAATTGCGTATTTGAAGCAGCGTGCACTATAAATTTCCACCTCATATACGAGTACTATACTTTTGTTTGTGAAAAAAACGTAAATCTGCTAAATCTATTACCGCATGCATATACAACATTGAGGTTAAGGAAATTAATTTTTTTTGCAAATTTTCAATTTTAAAACATAAATCACATAATTGATTAATGATTATTACAATTGTATACCTTCTACCATTGTATAACACGCCTTAGTTAATTTATCACCCCGTTGTCAGGATTGATCAAATTATTGAGATTATAGAGTGAGTTTACATGCGATATGATTCGAGTTTAACGCAATATTCTATATACGGTATAGTAGTTGTAATTGAATATGTTACAAATACCCGATAAATATTCTAAAGAACTCATCCATATAGGGGAAAATATAACTTAGACCACCCATAACTTGTATAACAGTTGGAAAGCTTTACAATTCATTATCCCCGTCTCTAAATACTTATATTTGGTGGAGAACGCCGGTTGTAGCTTAATGGCCAAGAGAGTTTCTTATTACGCCACGGTCTCGAGTTCGATTCCGGCCGTTGACCAAAAATTAACATGCAACCGGATGACATAAAAAACGCGTTTGTGTAAAAACATTCGTTGGACTGATCACCTACAATGTGCACCAATCGTTGAAAACTTGGTTCGTAAGGTCTCATTTAAGACGCGGTAAGGGCCGTTTACGACCTCTAAGCCATAGATTATTGGGGGAGAGCAAATTTCAAGTAGTCAAAAAAGCCCATTCACTATTTTATACGGCCATATCGAAGCAAAACCATTGTTAAAATTATATAATTTTTAAGTTAAGTTTACAGCTTTTAAAATTATAACTTCAAGTCTAATTAATTTCCTTTACTATATACAAAATTAACAACTATGGTTTCTGAAATAAAAGTATAATAGTAAATCTAAGACCATGATGCGATTAAGTCTTGTTGGATCGTTGGGCTGACCAGCCACTTCAACTGTCAAAAAGGAAAGCAATATAAATAAAATTGAATATCTCCGTTCTAACACCGATGCGCATGGAAGGTACAGTCAGTTAAAAAACATATGTTAGACATTTTATTTATTTATTTGATGCTTATAATTTGGATTAAGAAGAATAAGCAGATAGGGAAGCAACATGTAAAAAATTATTACTTTCTAGTAACTTCAACTAAATGGTCACTGCATGTGAGAATTTTGTTAAAAACTATCCCCAAATTACTAACAGTAGTTGAAAACGGACTGAGTGACCAATAAGATGAATAGAAGGAAAAGGACACGTACCAACGATTTTTTTTAAATAGATTGCGATTTACTAGCATTTAAGACTATAGTATTTTATTTTAGCCTATTGGAAATCCTCGTTAACCAGACAAATATTACTAGCAATGGAATACCCAAACCATTACTTACATGACAAAAACTCGTTTAGACCGATTTCATTTCTCCCAATAATTTCAAAAACATTTCAAAAATAAGCGACTCAAACCAATAATTGAAGAAATGAATGTTATTCCATCTCATCAATTTGGCTTTAGAGAAAACTATTCAACAATCGAGCAAGTGTATCGGATTACAAACATGAAGATGTACTTGAAAAAAAGAAAGTTTGTTCTAGTATTTTTTTGGATGTAGCACAGGCTTTCGATAAAGTTTGGTAAAGGATTGGAATACAAAATAAAACGAGAAAATCTTACTAAGAACCGGAACTTCCATGTTAAACGAGATGGTGAATACTCGGAAATAAAGAAAATTACAGCAAGAGTACCACAACCAGTGGCGTTTTAGGACCAAATTAATATGTACTATATACGTCTGATCTACCAACGATAGAAGAGACAACTATAGCAACGTTTGCAGATGATACGGCCATATTAGCAGTTGCTGATAACATACAAGAATCCACAAACAAATTTCAAAGAGCGACTTATATGGTCAATACTTGGACGAAAAGGTGGCGAATGAAACTGAATGAAGCAAAATCTATTCATGTAAATTGCACCAATAAAAAGGTTGATTGCATACCAGTAGAACTGTATTCCCAGCAAACTCCATATGCAAACACAGCAAAATATCTAGGCAAGACTCTTTACGCGAAACTAAAATGGAAAGAGCATGTGAAAAAGAAAAAACAAGAGTTACATAACAGAAAAATGAGAGTTATGTTAGATACAGAAAAATGAATTGGCTCTTAGGGAGAAGTTCTCAGCTTACTTTACATAATAAATTGCTACTGAACCTGCAAATTCTTAAGCCATTATGGACTTACGGTATTCAGCTCGGAGGCTGTACTTAGCAAACAAACGTCAACATCATCCAGTCATTCCAAAGCAATGCCCTAGGTGGAATAGTTAATGCATCGTAGTACGTGAGAATGACAATCTCCATAGAGATTTGAAGATGGATCGTTCGAGAAGAAATAAATAAAAACACAAGAAAACACATGCAACAGATTAGCCAACATAAAAATGCTGAAATATGCCGAATGTTAGATGACACAAATCCAGCGAGAAGGCTACGAAGGAAGAAACAACTTAATCTACTAGATCCAACCTGGATCGGCTAAAAATATAATAAAATTATGTATCAGCTTATGTATCAATAAATAAATAAATTTAAAAAAAAAAACTAACAATAGAATACTGATCTAACTTACAATAGTTTCTATAAATTTGGACATCAACGAAAATAAGAAACGAAAACTGGTGAAACTAGGATTCTATATGTCATTAATGTACATAATTGTACATATAGCAAATAATAAAGGAGCAAGTACCGAACCTTGAGGAACGCGTAAAGTAACTGAAAGAAATGTATAGAATAACAACTACCAAAACAACTGTATGTGACTAACCCGATAACTAATCTAGTAGCCGAAAGGAAAAATTTAAATTGTGTGTTTGTTAAAAGAATGTTGTGATTTGAAGAATTAAAAACCTTTGAAAAATCTAACAAAGAAAATTCAGTTCCCTGTTTTCCATACTACGCCGAATATCATCGCTGCGGTATTCAATAACGCAATATTCGTACCATGGAACTATCTAAATCCATAATGAAAGACATTGAGTTAACAATAAATAATTATATGGGACTGAACATGGTTTTTTACTATACTATCTCAAAAGCTTTGGAAATGGAACCTAAAATACTAACAAGTAACTGGAAAAACTCAACAGGATTGATAATTTTTGGAATTGGAATTATTTTACTGAGTTTCCATTGATCAGAAGGTTAAGATACAACTAAAAATATCTAATAATAATATTTAGGGACAACAGGAAAATTTAGTTTCACCAATTTTAAACTATTTCTATCAAGGCCAGATTGATGATTGATCGGTGGTGAAAAATCCCTTTTTGCAACTTGTCCCGGATCGGGATTCGAACCCGGTACCTCCCACTCCAACTGCCGCAGCTTTAACCACTGTTCTATCTGGGCGGTTTATAACATCTAATAGTTTTTAGTATAATTGAGCAATAAGAATTGAAAATAATTCAGAAGTTTAAAACATTAATATTTGTTATTTTAGTTGTCAGCCAAAAGTAATGGTTTATTTGAGTAACACAAACTCTTAAGATCACACGTCATCAATAATTATTAACTGCTGAAAGCCTTCTTTATATCTTTATTTATTTTAATTGTGAACCACGATGAAAATAAATAAAGTTGTTCAAGTATTTTTAAGATAAATAAAGGTTTAAATGCTATCAGACCAATTGTAGACGTGATCAGATTAAACAATAAATTACTTATTTGAAATTCGTTTAAGCAAAGCTTAATTTACTAGACTTAAAATGTATACATCTCTAAAATGTATAATATCTCAAAAATTTGGTGAAATGGTTAATTATGGACGTACTCCTCAACTATCTAAGTTGTTAGTTCTAGATAGCCCGACCTTTAAAAAATAAGAGTTCGTTTTGTTGTTTAAGTATTGGTTTAGCCAGTATTTTTTTTGTGTCCTTTGAAGGATATATCAATACATTTTTCATTCATGCGATGCAAAAATGGGTATTTACCCCCACACACTCACACGTACACTCAAAGATTTATCATCTGCTCAGATTCACAGTTGTGTTCATACTTCACCATAATATCATTTTTACATTCCGCCATTTACATTTTGATAAAGTACAACATATACTAGTATTCCGTATGGTCGTTAAACAATATTTTAGTTTAGAATATTGGACTCGTACGATACCAATAAAATGAAGATATCAGCTCTTGATGTAAATTGAGATTGTTTAAATATCCCCACGATTCTATGGGTTTTCATGGTATCAATACATTGGAATGTTGTATTACTTACAACACATTTAATGAATATTGAGAACACCGACCAAATAGTGCATTGGGTTAACGCTGTAGCACTTGAAGTCTACGAAACCCGATAAGGGCTGGATACAAAAGCAATTTTTTCATCATGTGATTACGATCGACGAAAGAAAAATATAAACAAAAAGTATTTCAGAACATACTTACACATATTAAAATACCAAATCGTGATTTTTGGCCATCCCCGAGAATCGAACCGAAACACCCGAATGATAGAACACTCACTCTACTTTCTCTGCCACGATTGTGACAAGCTTCACTTTCATCGTTCGATGAATGAACGCATCTACGACTCCTTGTTAGAGTGCAGATGAGAAGACAGCATGATGAGAAACTTTTTAACCATTAAACTAGAACTGGCGACAGTAGAAACAAAATAAAAATGAATATTAAGAAGCTCAACGGATCAAAACAGAAACCCTGCAGCAAATTTAATTAATTTAAAACTTTAATTCCTAAATTATAAATACTGAATACAGTATTTGGCTAAATGCAATGCAGTTGTTGGAGAAATCAACTTTATTTGGATCGTTTAAAGGAATCAATACAATCTTATTTAGTACTGTAGTAAAAAACTGTGTTTGTGATTATTAATAACTTGAATGGTGCTGCTGGTGAAACCAATAAGATTATTGATCGTAATCTCTTTGACGTGCATTTATTTTGAAACGGCAAATCGTATGTGGAAGTACAGTCAAACAAACTTAAATTTGAATGATTGCCGCAAAGTACCACCATTCGAAGTTAATTAAAGATTTTTATACATTCGCTCATGGCAATCATCTAATAAAATTGTAAACTCATTAACAAATAATTGGGCAGTATTATAGCGAAATAGAGATCAGATCATTGAGCTACTGAAATAGAACAAACGCGAGAGAGCAATTAATTAATCCGAATATAATAAAATTATAAATTTTCCTAATTCCTATTAAATTCAACGCTATTGCAAGACATTGTTTTTACTCTTCAAACGCACACAGCAAAATCTCTTTTTTGTTGCTGTTGGTGTTTTTCATTTTTAAAAGCTTTTTACTTAAGCATAAAAGTTTCTATTTAAACAGGAAATTTTATTTTATGTATATCCAACATATGTATTCAATTTATATCCAATTATAAATTATCTTCTTTCCTTTCCACTAGCGCTACATCCAATGAGGCAATCTCAATAATTTGTCTCTAATAATATCAATCTAAAAGCAGATATCATATAGAATGACCAAGTGAATTAAGATCTCAAGTATATTTGAACTTTGCCCATAGTTATCGGTTAGGAAGAGACTCACCAAGTTCGCGAATGTAGAACGTGCTTCAGCAGTGATTTAATGAATTCGATAATATTTGTTTTATCACGATTTTCGTGAGATCGTGATCTATTCCCATTCTTCTAGATTTACTTAATGTAAATCAAAGCGTTGAAATTACCAGATAATTGTATATGACACTAAATGGACAAAAACAATTTAAAACTGGAGCAAGCAGTGATATTTCAGTTATATAAAGATAACATCCATTCGGAAATGGTTTAAAAAGGGGTTATCAGGAATTGATTCACAGTCAAATCTTTTCGATACGTATCATGATCGACCAAACACGGTGTGGTGCTATAAAAGTGGGTCAGACATTATAACATTGGAATGCGTGTTAAAAACGTGGTTCCTATAACTACATATGTTTCGATTTCGTTTAAGCATGTATTGAATTTGGATACTAAAAGTCTGATTTGTATATATATAAGCTTAATGAGAAGAAGCACAAAGATTTTATATTGGCCCATAAATTTTAATTCTTTTCAGCAATATGGATTCACAGAAGTTATACGCACTTTCAATATTTGCACATGATATCACCACAGTAACCAGAACTTGTCGTAGGAGGTTAGATCGCGGGGTTGACGATCCACATCCTTAAAAAAAATATAATATAAAAAATAAAACAAAACAAAAAAATTTAATACCGCCAACATAACAACGAATAAGCGTTGGTGCTTATGTGTTGTTAAACAAGGAGTACCTCCTTCTCTCATTACTCACAATAATAGTGTGGGAGAGGATATCAAGATTCGCCTTGCCACTGGCAATCGGGCTTTATATCATCACGCCCACTTCTGAAATTAAAATATCTTGCAAATGCGGATAAGCTAAAAAAGTACAGAGTCTTGATCAAGTCCGTTGTCATGTATGGATGTGAAAGTTGGATCTTAACGGATCAGTACGAGAGATGGCTTCTAACATTCGAGAGAAAAATCATGCGTTTGATATATGGCCTATAAAATGCGACGTTGATATCACATTTACCGAGTTCTTTTCTATCACAGAAACAGGAATTTAGTGCGAATTCCTGATATCGTTCATGAAATAATCAAAGGAAATCGAGTACGCTGGATCGGTCACTTTTTGACGTGCTGATTCATTCGTGCCAAGTGATACAGCTTTAAAAGGAGAGCCTCGTTTCGGTAGGCGAAGAAGTTACTGTCAGCGACGATGACTCTACGGTTTAGAAACTGACTCGAAACCGATGGAGTTAGATTGTTGACACGGTAAAAGCCGTCAAAAACCTAATATTTACAAAAATCAAACAGCGTTCGATGGCCGAGAACATCAATTCGTCATCATGTATCGGAAATGAACACCGACTGGTCTTCCATGCAACAAATTCTGCGTAAAAATCTTAGTTTGTGGTCCTATAAAGTTCCATTGGTTCAGCAATTGAAGCCCCGTGACCAATTTGCGCCATGCCACGCATCAGGCGTAACAATAGTGAAACTGTAGAAATTCGATGGCCGCATTATCAGTCGAAATGGTGGTATGCATTGACCAGCAAGGAGCTGTGAATAGACGCCTTTGGATTTTGCATTGTGGTGGGCAAGTATTATACGGACAACCCACAAACAATTAAGCATTTGAAAGCCAATGTTGAAGCAACCATTGCCGAAATAGATTCGCTCACAATCCAAAATGTGCTCAAAAATTGAACCCGATCAAATAGAGTACTCCAAGGCCAGCCGCGGCTCTCATTTCAATGAAATCATTTTTCATAAATAACCAGGAGGGTTGACTTTTAAACAAAAACAAAAAATTGGTAATATGTTAAGCCGATTCGGTTTTACTAAATTTTTAAATCTAAACTATTTACTGGGACACTCTGTATATAAATTTTGTACGTGGCATTTTCATTGCATATTTGGTTCGAACGATTTTTATTGCCGTTCTTTGGCCCGCAATATATAATATATAATGACATATCAAAATTTTATAAAGTAGTGCTTTATACATAAGCGTTAAGATTTCAATCGCGCTCACAAGCATTTTATAGACAAAGAAAGAATCGATTACGACCTGTAATCCCATATAGGTTATTGCATAAATATCGTTAGAGGCTAGAAATACCTTTACATGATAACAACCAAAATATAATCTATCACGGATTTTCATTCTAAAGCATTATTTTTTCGAAGAAAGTAAAGAAACTAAATTGAATAAAGTCATCGATTTGAATTTTTGATCTTTAAGACGTATACGAGTATATAGGAAAATTTTGTTAAACAAACTTATTTAAAAAGTTTTAACATAATATTATTAGAGTTTGAAGAATATTTAAAAAGGAAAAGGTCATTAATTTGTATTGAAAAACAGTGCAAGGTTATTATGGCATCGTTATACTATATTTTATGGTAAATTTGAAGTTCTAGTTAGCAGGAAAGAAGAAAATCATTCTTACATTTTAATGAATCAATTATGATGATAATACCTACATTGTTTGATTAATTTGGTTAAATATTTATTTCGTTAAAAATTGGATTTTTTTGGTTTTTGGTCTGCTTGTTCTTCTATTGTAATTCTAATTATTTTATAAATAAATCAATTATTTTGATTATGCGTATATTCGTATACAGTACATATACAACCACACAGAATGTAAGGCAAACATAAAACGGTTAAAAAAACGAAAGTATGAAGTAATATTATATTTATGATCGTTATGAAGAAAGTAACTACTGTTCAAAATTAAGTCATAACTATAAAATCGTGTGGATGACAATCGATTGTGCATGTTTAATGGTATAAACACGAGACCTTGATAATGGGCATTGGATTTATTTTATTTCATTTGAATTGTCGCTGGTAAAGGTTTTTTGTTTTATATAATTTAGAAAAGGTGTGTTATGGCTTGTGTTTAAATAACATATCCAATTAAGGCAATATACTATAGGATGTTTTCGTATAAACCAACAAAACAAACAATTTGTTATCGCGTCATACATGCAAACAATTAACCAACGATTAATTTGCGTGGAAAACACTAATTTCCTATAACCTACAAAAAAAATTATATTTTGTACTTGTATGATTTTTAACGACTTAATGGTTAATGTATGTTTTTAAACGTTTAAATACAGCAATCCTTTTCCGCCACTGTATATAGCCGCACAAAGCTATATATTTATGTTAATTTGATACACCGCGCTCGTGTGTTCAATAATTTAGCCCTGAATTCGAGAAATTCCCCACCCTAAATCGAAATCGCATAGCAACTCAAATTTTATCCACGTCCGCAATATTCACATATGTTCATTTAGTTTACCTGCGTGAGAAGTCTTAAAATAAATTCTGTCTTATCTAAAATTAGAAATTAGTGTATATACTCGATAAAAATAACACTTGAAAACCTTGTAAAATATTTAATCAAACAAATCCGGAAATTGACGGAAGTTTACTTCGCCAGTTATATGTAACTGGTAGCACACGGACCGATAGTACGGTTTTCTTTAAATTTACATCAACTGAATCAGTGCATATATAGCGAATACAAATCATTCAATGGCAAATTTTTATAACAAGATTATTGGCCCAATTTAAGCTTTAACATTATTTTAAACTTCTCGAAGTGCATCGTTCCTCATTTGTTTTTTGTGCCCATTTAGTAATTTACAATGCATAATACGTATTTCATTACTCGAAGTAATCACATGATTATCACCAATTTCGTCTAATTCCTCCTCAGATTTTTCGCCACAGTAGGTCTACTGATCTCCTAGTCGCAATAAGTCCTGTGGTAACTTTAAGATTTGTCAAGTTCACTTGGATGGATTTTGCCTTATTTAATTTAATCCGCCATTTCTTTGCACAATTACATATCAGGTAAGAAGCCCTCTGTATTTTACCAGTGGAGTCATAGATGTTCTTGGCTGTTGTAAGTATTGGCGTGTCATTGACAAAAGTCGCCAATTTTGCCTCTGCAATTGGTATATCTCTAGTATATAGGAGATAAACGATCGGTCCAAGAACACTCCCTTGTAGTACTCCTGCTGTTATTCTTTTTAATTGGGAGTATTAATTTTCATATCTCACTCGGAAGCGCCTCTCTGATATTAATGATTAAAAATTTGAAAAATTGATCCGGAAGATTTTGGTGAAGTTTGAATCCTAGCCTCTGGCACCATACTTTGTAATGTTGCGCTTCGTGAAGGAATATGATTGAGCATATTTTTTTGCTTTCTAGTGATTTCTCAATTACATCAGTAATTCGATGTACTTCTTCTATCGTATACTGTTTTTCCCTAAATCCAAACTGATGTGAGGGGATAAGATTTTTTTCTACGATAATTGGTTTTAATCTTTTATCTTTTACCTTTTCAAATAGTTTCGATAATGTTGGTAGCAGAGTAATTGGTCTATATGAAGCTTTATCTTGGTACATATCTTAGTCGAAATGCTGCAATAATTATATGCACTAGTTTCCTTAACACTTTCTGCAGTAAATCTTTTACTATCTGAATCGTTATAAAATCATACCCTGGAGCCTTTTTCAGATTATTATTCATTTCCCATTTAAATTCTTTCAATGTTACAGGTGTAATTCTTATTTCATCCTGATTATTTATCGAAGTTATATTTTCCTCTTCGTTTGTTCCTGCCTTTGTCTAAAGCAGGAATTTTTCTTCCAGCCCAATTTTATTTGTTTTTAATTGGAGGAACCTGAAGTTTGGGTCTTTTAAGGTTCCTTATATAAGATCTATCGATCTAGAACATCGTCAAGAAACATGACGATTATTTTAAGATCCATAGTCACTTTGTCTTGTAAATTCGGAATCACACACGACTTACAGTGTAAGGATATACTATTCCTGTGAATGACTATAATTACCATAGAAGTTCCAGCGTAACCAGCTTGTTGTTTAGTTACTAACGTTAATAACCAACCTTTTAAGACTGGTTATTGAAAATAGCATTTATTCCAATCCTGCGAAAAGTGGTGTCTTTCACTGTTATAATACTAACAATTTATTAAACCAGGCCAACTCTGTCATCACGAACCTTAAGTATGCTGCAGTTTTATTATATATAAAACGGATGTACGATGCGGCTTGGTCTTTTGAGTGACGGGTTTAACTTATAAGCTATCAAAAGAACAATATATAGTTCCTACAGGGTATGGATTGGAAATTGGTTATTAGAGAACCATTGCAAAGATATTAAAATAATTGATAAGGTTCACTCCTCAAAATGTTAGATATCACTGCATCTAAACACACTTTACATAATTGACATTAAATCGTTAAACTACATAGATATTATATTATTCGGATCACAATTTTATTTACACAAAACCTAAAACGAAGGGCATCTTTCCAAAATTCTTGTGCGTAAAATAATTTCAACAATTTTATTTATTTTTTAGAGTATCAAGATTACTAATCAAATTTCGTCAAAGTTTAAATTATTAATTCATAACGCGTGTAGCTTATAATATGTATATATTTACGTTAATAATATTGTTTAAAAATAAAACAATTATTTCGTTTTATTGGTTACCAGAAAATTTTTTGGAAAATATATCTATTTATAGAGCCGCACTATAATTAGTTTTGACAGTTTATAAACAAATTGTTTATGCTCGATTGCAATAACAATTATGTATATTCGGACGCTATCTACCCGTGCAATCATAGTTCATTACTCAAAATATATTATTTACCAACTATTGAGTTTTGGTTGAAATGATTGATTGATTTAAGGGTGGAAATTACATATACATTAGAATGATAGTGTTTCTCGAGGTCATTCATGATTTATATCTTGTTGGTTTGATTTACCTTGAAACTAATTGGAAAATAAATTCTATATACCTACACATTTAGTTTGAGTACGTCAAACAGTCAATGTGTATAGTGAGGAATTACATACGTGTGTTTTATTATTACGTCAAATGGATTCAATCATTCTAAAAATTTATTTAATAGCGTTTATTTTTAAAATTTATTTAAACAACCCTTTCACTACAAAAAGAAATCTCTTATCAGCATAAAAACCCCATGCCTGAAAATCAAACACAAAAAGTGAATTCTTATAAGGACCTAGCAGAATTACGTGAAGAGTATTAGAACTATCGAAATATATTTTATTTCGATGGTTCTAATTTTCGGCAATAAAATAACTAAACAGATCGGGCTAAGTAGTGGCGTTAAACCTTTTGCACGAAGGAGAAGCTTAAATTTAAATAACCTTTGCGTAAATACCTTAGTAATCTATCCTGCATATACGACATTCAATGAAGGGAAATCATCAGACGCGCAAGTCATATCTAACATGTTTGATGAGTTTTTAAATTTGTCTTTTAACAAGAAGACGTTGATAAGTACGAAAATTCCCACCCGGTAGGCGACCTGTCCATCGAAATATCACATATCACAATAGAACACCTAAACATTCGGCGATGGTTGCGGTCCTCACAAAACACCTGTTTCTTTTTTAAAAGATTACACGTTAGGTACTACCTCTTGGCATGTTTTTCGATCAGTCACTGAGATTGGGAGAGTTTCCTAAAAAATGAAAGATAACCAGAATAATAAGTTATTCAAAACTGGGGATAGAACTGATCTATCATGTTATAGTTATTACTTGTAATATGTAATTCCTTCAAAGAAGTGGTGCCTCGACATGTTTCACCGTACCAACATGGGTTCATACCAAAGATTTCATAGTTATTGAAAGGTACAAGCAGGTTAACGTGGTGTACACAGACTTTGCCAAGGCGTTTTTCAAACAACTTCGTGTCATGGTTGAAATCTTACCTAAGCAGTCGCATCCAATACATTGATATTGAAAACAGCAGGTCCAAGTCAGTTCAAACTACATCAGGTTTTCCACAAAGTTCCCATCTTGGCCCTTAAATGTTTACTAATTTCATCAACGCAATCACTGAAGCCAATTTACATTCAAAAATTTTAATGTTTGCTGACGACCTCAAAACATACAGAACTATCGAGAACCTAAGCGACGCCTAGAAACTTCAAGAGGATATTGACCATTTAGCAAAATGGTGTGAGCCAAATCGTGAACTTTAAAGTGTTCGTTTGTTAGTAACATTTTATTGGGTCACATTGTCGCACCATCACTACTGGAAAATCTTCAAATTAAAGTGCCCAGTAGGCACCTAAGAAGAAATGAGTTTTGCAAGTTGATCTACATAGAACCAACTAATGAACCGATTAACATGATGTGTAAAAGCTTTAATAAATCACCTCACGCAGAGTATGCGCACATTACACCAATGTGTAAGAAAAGTCACAGGAAAATTTACAAGTCACGACCTATAAAGGATTCACATAGGCAAGTCCTAACAACATACGACCAACAGCTAAATAGATGGAAGTAGATTGAAGTATATCTACTCTTCGTGGACTTTGAACTCGCATTCGATTCCATTAATAGGAGCGAAATCTTAAAGCATTCTGTGAAATAGGCATCCCAAGAAAAATAACCGAACTCATCCGAGAAATGTACCGGGATGCTGGAAATAAAGTGCAACACAAAGGTAAACAGAGTGGCACATACTACAATACACGAGGATTTAGACAAGGATGTGTACTATCTCCACTACTGTTCCTCATAGTACTGAATAATATCATGCACAAGCTAGACATCGCATCACCAAACGGAATTCAGTGGGATACAATTAGACTAAGCAGATGATATATGCCTGCTAACAAACAAATACACAGACATGCAGCAAAAACTAAAAAAGTTATCAGAAATAGCACAAGATGTCGGGCTCAAGATAAACATAAGAAAGACAAAGGCCCTGAGACTGAACACAAGCATTAGCACACAGTTTCGCATCAACCAAGACACAATAGAAGATGTCGAAAAATTCGTATACCTTGGCTGTACCGTTTCAAGAGCAGACGGAATGGAAGAAGACATAAACCAACGCATTAACAAAGCGAGAAACACTTTCAACATGCTCCATAAGATCTGGAATGCATTCGTCCTGTCAAGAAACACCAAGATTCGAATGTTCAATTCCTGTGTAAAATCAGTACTGCTGTATGTGAAACGTGGAAACATATGCAGAAAATCACAAGAAGACTGCAAGTGTTTGTGAATAATGCCTTAGACGATTGATCAAATGCTTCTGGCCAAATAAGATCACAATTGAAGAATTACTGAGACAAACAAACTAAGTGGACATTGAGAAGGAAATCAGGAAGCGGAAATGGAGATGGATAGGACACACGCTGAGAAAGAAACCAAATGACATAACCAGGATGTTGCTGGAATGGAATCCGCAAGGAAAAAGGAAAGTTGGAAGGCCATCAGTGACTTGGAAAAGAACGGTGCTAACTGAAGCAAACTAAAGAGAACAGCCCCAAATAGAGTTCGATGGTCCAGTCTAGTAGACGCACTATGCTCCTAAGAATGGAGATAAAGGAAAAAACATAAACTTAAGTAATAAATAATAAGGCGAAATGTATGTTAGAGCCTGGTAGAAATGTTTCGACCTTTACCAAGACAAACTGCAGATTGAAAGGTTAATCAAGTGAAACGATCTGATAAGTTTAAAATACAAACTGATCAAAATCTAAAACAAATAAAACTCCTGAGTATGTAACATCTTACCCGGACAAATTATTGAAGAACAACCATATATATAAAGTTCTCCATATAATCATATATGATGGTTAAGGTAATCATATTCTTAAAACCAAGCAAAATGCCCATGGAGTATGAATCTCCCAACCACAGAAAAATAAAATCCATACGTTTGCATAGACAGATGAAAATTCATAAAACTTCATAATTAACGTAGTATCTAATTAAGTCTACCTCCCTCGTCCGCCGCACGTTATACACAAGTCTAGATATAAGAAACGAAGATTAAATACTTTTGGTATCATAATTACTAACTAAACCGGAAATCTTAAAAGAATTTTTCGAAAAATATATTGAAAAAATATATTAGCACTCAGTATCTCAGAAAACGATATTAAAAGTTTTACACATATACTCGTATATAGCGCCAATCGACATGTTAACTGTCTGTTATACGTGAAGCAGTTTAAGTTTAATTAATAAACTATAATTAATCTTAAGTTGTTGAAAATGTTATCGTTCCTTTTATTGATTGTTTGATGAATATATGATATGAAGCTTTACAAAGTAATAACATCTTTTAAAACTTGCAGTAAGTGTCATTCAAGGTGTACATGCTGTTAAAATATGTAAGTATGTCATTTTGTACATAGTTCAAACCTCTATATACGATATACGATACCACTATACCTACAGTATTTTACCCATCTCCATGCCAGTACTAATTAAAATATTCATTTGGAAAATAATGCAAAAAATCTAGAAGGTCGCACAATTTACATAAATTTATTTTCAATATCCGAAAGTTGTTCAAACCAATTAATTCAACATAACATAAAGGAGTAAACAGTGTGCGAAACAACATATGGAACAAGTTTTCTATTATTAACAAACTATTATTTTATTATCATTTACATCAGATCATTTGTCTGTGTAAGGTGAATAAAACGATTGGAGCACAGCAACATGGTTGTTGCCATAATATTTTAACTAATAGTCTGACTAGAAGCTTCTTTCAATTTCATAGAATTTAAGTCCAAATTAACAGCAGGTCACGAAAATACTATGGAGTAGAAGCGAGTTGTTCATAAAGGGTTGGTAATAATATTGGGTGGTTTCTTCTCAACCCCAAAAAGACACCAAATTCGTTTAACGGTTTTGTATAGCAGCAGTGGACTGTTGTTAATCAAGGCCCAATAATTTAATATAAAGAAATTTATTTTGGATAAGTCTTAGATGAATTAACACAAGAATTTTCAACTATGTGATAAAAATATGATTATTGGTGGATGGATATGAAATTAAATCTGTTTTTGTATATATATTTATAATTGCAAAATGCGGTTAAAAGTGTTTTCGAAAAATCTCTTCTTAGATTGATAATTCAACGTCGTCGCTAGCAACGCAATAAATAACTGGAATTAAAAATATAAAATTCGAATTTCGTTTTGTTTTGTTTGTTTTTATCTCTACAATCTGTTTCGGGGCTCGAGGCACTTCCAACTCTTTCGCGGTTCTCTTATTTACGTCCTTACCTTACGCCATTACAGCCAAATCGAGGACGTACGGCTATAGGTCCGATTTACGTAGAACCATCTGCACATTGCATAGCTCCATGACAGCCTATAGTACTGACATGGAAGATGGGTTGGCCCATGAATTCTGCACTCCAAAAGGGGGTCATAGATGTGTTCATTTACACCACCGATCGTAATCGTATGGTGAAAAATCCCTTTACCATCCTGACGTGCGAAACTACAAATATTCGTTAAACCGCCAAAAAATTACTATCCAATATAGCTGTTTCGCGTACTGTATATATATACACTAATCACTCGCTTATCGAATTAATTCGTTCCCAAAAAATTGGACGTAAATCGAAATTTCAAATTTAATTTTAACTATCGGTAATTTATACCGAGAATTTTGATTAAAAACGGTAATTTATAAATTAAAAAATCTAATCAATTCATATTAATAAAGAAAACATTCGTAATTCAAAAACAAAGATAAGTCCTTGGTCATGAGGCGTAGCTGAGTGTTTACATTATTATTTTCGTTTTCTTTCTCATATTCTTCTGGTGGTAGATTTTATTCCAGCATGTAGTATCAGATTCTTCTAATTCCGTAAGCCCAAGTTCTTGACGGAAGCTGTGACAGTTCCTGGAAGACCTATAGCATTAACATCATCTTATCTGGCCAAATATTTTTCAACATTTTCCAACGCGGCTTCATTTCATCCCATGTTTTACCAATATTACCTCATTCTTTACTACCCGAATGTTAATAAAGAATGAGGTAATTGCATCCCGAATGTTATAGATTTCCAACAATCTTGAATTGAAACCCTATCTTGACCATAAGTTGAATTAATCAATTGTTTGAATGTCCTTATAAAGTAGTAAGCTTTAAAAGTAAAGTTTGCTCCTTGATCTACTGGCTGCATCAAAGCCATAGTATTCTTTGGTAAATATTCTACCCTTACATTGCCAGATAAGTAACATAAATTTATCGGATGTCCGGGAGATTTTTCTGCTCAAGGTAAAACTTTATCGAAGGGCAAAATAACTTTTTGAACCACTCCTCGAACATGCTTGACATGAGCTTGACACTCCTCGAACATGCGTGGCGTTTTACTGGCAAATAAAATATTTTTTTTATAAATTCTCTCTTTTATCCTATAACCGTACGTCCTCGATTTGGCCGTTAAGGCGTAAAGTAGGACGTAAATAAGCGAACCGCGAAAGAGCTGGGAGAGCCTTGAGCCCCAAAAAAGATAGCATAGAATAAAATATAAAAAAAAAAAAAAAAGTGTCAAAGTAATTTTGCTTTCTTCTGGATAGTCATTGTACTAATATTACGTTGATTACTATATGATTATTATCATATATAAAGATGGCGTAGCCCCTAATATTGGTGCAATTTCTCCTTATTTTGCACCTGTTTCCAACTGGCGAAGAATATTTAAGTTTTTATCTAAACTATAATAGCGTACTTTAGACTTCTTCAATTGCAGATCCTGGAATTTTGTTCTAAATTACGTTATAGCGAAACTTCGTAAACGGAGACTTCATAGAGCGAGGGATTGGTGTATCGGTACACCTCGTTTAACGAACCCTCACTAAACTAAACCTCGGATCTACGAATATCAATTTTTGATACATAACCTCACTAAACGAATTCATACCTCAGAATAACGAATAAAAACCGATTCTTAATCGCTTGATAATACTGTCAAAAACATTTAGATGATTTTCTTTTGGCATTAATTTTTGATTTACCAGTCTTATACAACCGATAATTACAGTTGCGCTTATAGCTAAATATTAACGAGAAGTTAAGCGATTTATTTTTGTGTGAAAGTGATGAATATGAAGTGATGAATGTGATGAATATGAAGAGTTATCAATTATCGAAATATAGAAAGAAGACATTATGAAGCCTATGCAATAAACAACATTGGGACTGTGGAATCACATCAGAAATAGCACAATGAATGCAGTTTGCCGTAAATTATGGCTCGAGATACAGAAGACGCAGCATCTTATATAATAGATACTAGCAGCATAACCAATGCCACTTCTTTAATAATGGTAAGGTCACAATTTTTAAATGAACAGTCCGTAGAAATTTTTGTAATATCGAGGCACCAAACTAATAATCTTCTTCAAATAAAACCATATAATTTGATACCTTGGTTAACATTCGTTAAACAATTCCATTAACCGAGCCCCTTCGTTAAGCGAGGTTTACCTGTATATGTAGTATATAGTAAAACTAAAAAAATAATACGTTAAATTTCCAATATGTCACATACGTCAAAAACTCATATCCAATGTCACAATTTATCAAGCCGGCTAATCTAACGTTATAAACACGAACAAAAATCATGTAACCAATTTAATTACCTGTGAACTACAAAATGAAATCAGCGAAAAAATGCTTTTATCCAACATTTTTTATTTTTTCATAAAACTTTCTTCCGCAAAAACCACAAATTGTTAACATAAATGAGTTCCATTTTTATTTTTGCAGTTGACAGAAAAATATGTCACATATTTTTTTTTTTTTGGTTGATGGTGGTGGTGCCACAATAAAACATCTTTCTCAATCCACTAAAAATCATTGATTTCAGTTTTGTTTTTTATAGTTTTGGAATTGTATTTCTCCAAAACTTGTCTGACCTTTTCGTACAATAAATGTATGTATGAAAGGCAAAAAACAACCAACGAAGATAAAAACAAGTCGATTGTGGTAAATTGCCATTCTTATATAATTGCAGAAGAAATAAGCACAAAATAATTTTCTTTAAGAATTCTTTAAGATTTTCGCGCAACGCTCCAGATTGAAATATTAAAGACGTTAGTCATTCACATTTATATTAATGAATTTAAATTCTCGCCGCTTGTTTCTTCACATACCATCGTCGTGTCGTGTATTTTCTTTGATGAATTACACACAATATATAGTGAGAAATTGTGGATGTGCGATAGAGGCGGGATTTTAATCGCCAGATAGCTTTTATTCGCGATCACAAAATTAAAATCCCATGTAATTATGTATAACAATAAATAAATACGTACATAAGTTACAACGAGTGAGAAACAGGTTTTAAATTAATAAGTCTTTCGAATAAAGCAATGGAGAGCAGCGCATTTATGTATACAATATATGCGAGTAGGTAGTGCATGATATAGTATAGTTTATGTGAAACGCACAACAAGCCAACGACGATGACGACAACAACTATACAAAAAGACAAGGAAATCAATTTTTTTTTTTTTTGTAATTTTAATTTTTTAACCCCCAACAACAATCAATATAATTGTTATAAATAATAAAACAAGCATATCACATTTTCGTATATAGTGCTGAATACTGTATGTATACATTAGTTTATCATATACCTGAACACATGAATAATAGCAGCAGAGGTTAAAGTAAAAGAGTAAGGTGAATCAGAAATTTTTAATCGAAATTACGAGTCCGATGAAGCATTTAACAAACTATATTGCATAAACACATCCAAAATGGCGAACAATCTAATTCCACGAATTGTATAGTGCCACCAAACAAACAGCCTTCATGATACACTGTAACAAAAATCCCTTGATTATTGTTAAATCGATAATTTATAATCGCGATTCTAATTAAAACTTTTCAACTTTTTTTTTATACAGTTATCAATTAATGTACTACAGATAAATTAATTATAAATCATTCCTGGTTACTCATCATCGCTTCGTTATAAAACAAAATATTTAATAAGCTGTATAAGTAAAACGCTATTTTAACGCGGACGCTCAATCAGAGATGGCACTATTTGAATAATTATTGTCTTTTTTATCTATTGGTTTAGTTTGCAGTTGAGATCTAGAACATATACAAAAAAGGTTAAATATTAAATTCAAATTTGTATCTAATGTACATTGATGCACTCGATAAAACCAACGATCATTCATTATTTTATTTGTAGTTTATAGTGATAGTATCATGGTGACGTACCGTTTAGTCATACCATAAACTTCGTTTTTCAATGCTTCTTCATTGGCACCATTTTAGGCGGACTTACTGAGATCCAATAAGTCGTGTAGAACTGTTGTTCCAAATAATATCGTTTATTTTGAGCCAGAGTATACGGCATGTCGGAGAGATATATAGTTTTCTTCACCGTTTTGTTTTTACAAAATCGATAGTAAAGATATAAAAACATGCTAAGTTTGATCGCATGTTCACTAATGTTACAATTTTATATTTTTTTTACGGCTTTTACAGGTCATTATTGGCCCGTGCCGTGTCAACAATCTGAGTCTATCGGTTTTAACCACGAGATAGCTCTTTATACTGTTCTAAGCAGACAGAAGATGCCAGATCGCTCTCTACGCCGTGGAGCAATCGTCGCCGTCAGCGACCTCTTCGCATACCGAAAGAAAGGCGGCTCTCCCTTCAAAGATCGCTGTTTCATTTGGTTTGGAACAGCACGCAAAACGTGACCGAGCCAGCGTACTTGCTAGCGTCGCGTTTTGGGCCATATATGACACACATGATTCTTTTCTCGAATGTTAGAAGCCATCTCTCGTACTCATCCGTCACGATCCAACTTTCACAATCCATGCACAACAACGGGCCTTATCAACACTATATTCAGTTTCAGCTTAAACGCATTTGCAAGATATTTTAATTTCAGAAGTGAACATAGAGGATATAAAGCCCGATGCAAGGCGAACCTTCATATCATATCCCACTATTATCGTGAGAAATGAGACATCCAAGATACTTGGATCTCATTACTCCTTCAAACGTGTGGTTTCCACCACTACTGAAATCAATTGCGTCTTGGTCTCGAAAACCCGAGATAAGATATTTGGTTTTTGACTCATTGATTTTGAGACCAACGGAAGCTGAACACTGTTTCAGTGGATAAAGTATAATCTCTTTCACTCCATTGCCATTTAATCCAATCACACAAATATCATTTACATATGCAAAAATTTGATTGGATTGTCGGACTAATATATATTTTATCAATAAAATGTTGGCAATGTATTATTGTACTAAAAGCTGGCCACCAGAGAGCAACGCTATACATTAAAAGGACTCGTACATGTATTGAATAAAGCTGTTATAGTCCTTTTCTTCCCCAAAAGCAATTATATACAAGAATACAGTGGTATCGTAGTTTGTTAGCTTGTTTTATCTTTTCTAAATATTAATATAACAACTATTCGCTCAATTAAAAGATTGTTCAAGGTTTACTGATATTTATGAAAGACACTGACAGCAACATCATCCACTCAAGCAATGATCTTTAACCCACTATTTAAGTTTAATAACAGATTTTTTGTGGTGAAATTCCAAGAGCTGGTAGCACAACACTTTACGGTGCAATACTTCTATTTAAAAACCAAAGCGTATGTGTTATATTCGGGAAATTACAGATTTCTCGATTGGGTGTTTGAGGAAACGTTAGCAGATTCTGCAGACTTTTCTTTTCAGTATACATTTTAAAATGGTGACAACTTGATAACTAGATTTCCTATCTAAAGTCTAATAATAGCCTTCTCCGAAACTAGGAGCCTATGTATAAAAACTAAATTTACTTCAGTTCATTTTATTATGAATGTGATATAGCCAGTAGAAATGACACCCGCACCGCATATGCAGATATAAATGGTTAGAAACTATTTATTGTTTAAAGCTTTCCGTTTGTTGACAAGTTAGGTTCTGAAACTAGGATACGGTGTATCATGGAAAAATTATTACTTATTTTTATTTTTGATCTATAGTATAGAGTTCAGAATACATAGCCGGACGGCTTCCATGTCTGTACTAGTGGATTATAAACGTCGATGGAGATTTCATTGTTACTTTAGAGATTATTTGTTTCGAAACCAAATACGAAACTAAATGATAAATTGCTATTAAATGATTACATGCGTTGGTTATATTAGGGACTACTCTTTTCGTTCTATGGTTTTATGTTATAATTTGCAAAACAATAAAATAAGTCTTTTAAAAACTCTTTACTACACTTTTATCAATCTACAAACGATATTTGTTTTATTTCCCAACGATTCTTTTTATAAGAATATGTATATACGCGTATCAAGATACAATCGCATCAACCAATTCATTCCATGTTTTCGATAACTTATATATTCAGATGAATTATTGCTGAATAAACTCCTGGTTGTTATCAAATGTGGTGAAAAATAATTGTACTGCAATCGAGGATCCAACAAGTATTAAATAAACGGGTGGGGCATCTATCTATCGGTCTAGATTTCAACCAACGTTTATTTCGAATCTGGCAATACTTATGTCACTGAACAAAATGAATCGATTTAGGCTTGAGCAATGTTGGGATTTAATACAAATGTATTTCCAAAACAAAGACAATTGGTGAGAAATTGCACGAAATTGTCATGCAAAATTTGGTCGCAGAGAAGGATCAACAGTGCCCGGTATACGCAAGTGTATTGTTAAAATTCGTGAAACTGGTTTTATTGTTGATGCGCCAATACGTGAGCGTGCTCGTACAGTGAGTACACCCGAAAAAATTGAAGCTGTAGCTGAAAGTGTACGTGAAAATCCATCCACATCAACTCATCGTTATCAAGGATTGAATATTTCACGCCCCAGTTTACGTCGATTGGTTCAAGAGTTGAAGCCGCATAACCATCCGCTTCGTTTTGACTTCGCTCGATGGGCCAACGAGAAACTGCACGATGATGTCGATTTTGCCCAAAAAATCATCTTTTCGGATGAAGCTCACTTTTCATCACGTATTTGGGGCTCACAAAACCCACACGTGGTCTTACAGAAGCTAACGCACCCATTCCGAGTGACAATTTGGTGCGGCTTGTGGAGCGGAGACATATTTCTTTGAAAATTAGGAAGGCGGAACCATTACGGTCAATGGAGACATTTATCGCACCATGGTGCAACTTGTCACACATCTCATGCCACAATCGATTTATTGCGTCAAACGTTTGATGCCCGTTTAATTAGCCATAATGGTGATGTCAATTGCCCGGCAAGAAGCTGCGATTTAACTCCATTGGACTATTTTCTGTGGGACGTCGTTTAAGACAAGTGTTATGCCGACAACCAGAGACAATGAAGGCCAACATTCGCGATGCCATCGCCGAGATACGACCACATACACTTGAAAAGGTGCTCGAAAATTGTTCCGATCGAACAGTATACAATGCGGTACTGTGAGGCTAGCCGCAGCAGCCATATGAATGCAATAATATTCCATCTCTAACCGGAACAATTGTACTTCACCACAAAAAAATAAATTTGGCAAAAATTCAAACCATTCTTCTTTTATGCATTTTAAAATTTAATCTTTTAAATGGCCCACCCTTTATAAGAAAACCAAGAACAAACCTTGCCGATATATATTATAATAAGTATACGCATAGTTTTCATAAACGCATATTTTTGAAAAAAAAATCGTAAATTCAATTCGTGTTTATATTTTAAAGTACTACTTGTACAATTTTGTTTCTATATTTAATACTTTTTGAAGAAACACAATTGAAGAAACCTACCTATCTACGTATAATACTATTAAATGGCACTACCAGCAATGTTGTAAAACCATAAATGTGTCAAAATGTGTAAGAATAAACAAAACTCTGTGAAAACTGTCAAACCGTTCCTCATAAGGCAGCTTTACAGGACATGTGTGATGGGTACAACAAAATGTTGAGGAGATTAAATTTGTTACATTGTGTAGATGATGTGATTTTCACATGACAAACGTACACCAACATAGAAATACACACCCAAGTAATGACCATATCATTCGACATATCGTTTATAGAGAGGGATATTTAACAACTGGTCTAGCGAAGCAAACAGATGGATTTTGGCCTCTATAGAACTTCATATTTAGTCGACAAATAGTAGAATAGGTGGTCACTATTGCAAAGGTGAGCAGTTTCCAAACTGATGAATAACATCACTGAATGACCATTTGATCGAAAAGAAGAAATCCATCTCAACATACGTGTATGGCAGGATTGTATTGTAGTTAAACATTTTTGTGCAATTAGTATATAAGTATGTATATCGTGTGGGTTTTGTTGCAACAGTTCTAGCAAATTACAGACCTTTTACTTGAAATGTTTTAAAATTATTAATATCGACTGTGACGTGATGATCATTGTGGTTTGTGATGGAATAACGAGTTCGTATTTGGTTGTGAACGCCAAATTTTTCTTGCCAAATCAATACTTGGTAATATTAAAACTTAGCATCCTATTGAGTTCTTCGATTAGAATACAAAATTTGACCAAACTTTCGTTCGTCTGTGAATATATTAAGTTAGTGGTTTTACGGTATTGCCTGATTGATTGAATATATTATAGACACTATCTGTAAAATCGTATGATCAAAAGTGCCGGCCTAGCACTAATACCACAGTCACAGGTTACATTACAAAAAAATTCCTTTTATTTCAATTGCTTGACAATTTTACATATCTTTTTTGAATGTTATCCCATCTGTTCAAATCGCAATCAAAATTCACGTGTTATCACTCACGTGTTATCACTCTTTAATTTCGAGTCTCACCTCAAAATTCAAAGATTTTTTGATGCAATTTCCATACAGTGTCGATCGTAACTGCAATAGTATTTGTACCGCATACCAAAGGATCAGGACGCTATTAATAAAACCACAATTTAAAACTTTAACTTACTTGGAATGGGCTGTAAATTAGGGTCACCGAAATTGAAATATACAATTTATTTAGAGTTAGATTGTTTAAATGCATGTGGCTCAACAAGTTTAACATGTTTGTCCAAATTTGCTTCAAATCAACCTAGTAAATGATACAATAATTTTGTTAGATAACAAAATTTATGGAAATACAATTTCATGAAATGATCCAGTAAAAAAATTCGCCTTAAAGATCGTGTGACTTATCAATCAAATGGCGAATTTGTTAAAGCTGTACCTTTCTCGTATCCCATGGTTAAGAGAGTTTCTCATCACGCTGCGGTCTCAAGTTCGATTACCGCCTTGACCAAAAATTAACATGAAACTGGATGACATAAAAACGCGTTTGTTGACCACCACCAATCGTTAAAAAACTGGTTCGTAAGGTCTCAGTTGAGACCTTTTAATGTTGGTTATTTAACTATTAAATATAATATTTTTGATCATTGGTAAGGTTTTTCTAGAATTCCAAAGAATAAAAAGGTTGTCATGGGGATCTTATAGACACAATGGCCTATTTATAGTTATTTAGGGAAATATACGCTTCATTTCAATGTATGTAGACATTTTCAGTTTTGAACATTGTCTCGATGATTTTTTGATGAAATTGTTGCTAGTTTTGGTCTTAATCAATACTTTACACTGGTGACGATTAAAACCAGAACTATGAAAAAATCATAGCGAGCTCGAGATATAATTTTGAACAAAGTATACTTTTTTCCAATTAAGAGTTTTATGTTTGACAGTAAATTTTTGCAACTGATCTTAATGAACCAATATTAAAATATCGTCAGAATTCTCAAAATTATTTTACCTTTAAATTTACAATTAACTTTTACTTAGAAGGATCGGTGACAATTCACTGCATATAAAGTTCAAATATATTATTTAAATGGTTACTTTTTAACCTTGAGATGCTGACAAAAAATATATAAACATTCCGCAACTAATTTCCAAATGTCCATATTATCATCATTATATAACATTTTAAGGCCTCCGAATGATCTCAACCTACGCTGTAGAGGTCACATAATAACAATATATCTACTTATCCATTTCCCAATGTCAAAAAATTTACAACAATAAAATCTATTAATTTTTTCCTCTCGCTACACGTTATGTCAAACCAGATACACTAGTTTTACGACGTCTTAGATGTTACACACTATATATAAGAGCAATAGTGGTTATATACGTACTTATTACTACAGATTCCGTTACACACAAGTCGTCATGATATTTGTTTTTACATTTTAAATATCCAAGTCTCGTGATTTATGTAATATCAAATTCCATTCCGCGACTTATTTACAATACATACATTATTATTATTATTATTGTACACACGACATACATATAACTACTTGAATTGCACTATTTCAAGTTTATATACATATCTAAATACATATCTATTATAAAACTACCAAAAAAAATGTAATACATAACAGTATACATATATATAATATAAATGGTAGTCCCACAAACAACTTTTAATCCCCACATGTATTGTAGACTTCGATAATAGACTACTAATAAAACTCAAAATTGTGTGATAATAGTATGTACTCGTGTGTAGATAGATAAAAAAAAAACTATCAACAGAACTACACCAACAATATTTTTATTTAATTTTTTATATTATCATTTATCATATAATGAATTTTTATTACAATCAAATTATTATATGTGTAGTGTAGAGTTGTTAAAAACTAATGAAATGTAATAATATCAGTTATTAGTATATAGCAACTATGTGTATAGTTAAATCAACTTACTACTACAAACTATTTGTTCATCGTTGTGCTTATAAGTATGTGTGTTCTGCTTTGCACGCGTATGACTATGTATAAATTTATATGTATGTGTCTATTGTGTATAGACGAAAAGAAATGTCATATACACACACCAAAAGTGTTTGCTGTAATTGATTGGGAGCTTAGATGATGATATCACCAAGAAAAGTTTAAAACAAACTAATGGATTAAGCTATAAGCTCATTTATCACAATAACTTTTTTGCCTCTAATATCAACTATTAAACAATGTTTAGCATTACAAAGTGTTTATCTTAATTAGTTATAAAGTATATATTGTAAGCAAACGGCGCGAAATTTTATAACGATATATACAATAAGTTGTTTAAATTGAACAGTAATTAACTTCAACAATTGTTACCAAATTGTAATAACATAAGGAACGATTTGCAAGGGTTGCCAACACTTATTTGAAATGTTTAAATTGTTTCTTAAAATTGCAATTTGCCTATAGAATGATAACTCTATACCTTTCAATCAAACTGACGTAAGTTTAACACCTACGATTTTTTATATTACGACTGAGTCTTGTACCCATTTAGTAATTTACATTGCACAGTACGTATTTGATTACTCGGAGTAATCACATGATTATCCTCAGTTTTGTCTAACTCCTTCTCAGATTTTTTACCACAGTAGGTCTACTGACCTCCTGGTTGCGAGAAGTCCAGTGGTTTGGTACTTTGCAGTCTTCTTGTAGTAGTGGTAGTCAGCATACTACCATATGAGGTTGTCTAATGTACCACGGTGCATTAACAATGCATCGCAGAATCTTATTTTGAACTGTTTTATAATGTTTATATTTATCTTCTTGGCTCAACCCCAGAGTTGGCTATCATATGTCCATACAGGTTTCAGAATTTGTTTGTATAACAGCAGTTTGTTGTGGATCGCTAGTTCAGATTGTCTCTCAAGATTTGTAAAATTCACTTGAATTGATTTTGCCTTATTTAATTTAATTCGTCATTTCTTTACCCAACTATACATATCAGGTTAGCAGCCCTCTGTAATTTACTAGTAGACTAATTGATGTTCTTTTCTGTGCAAGTAATTGGAATTCTAGCCCGTGGTGCCATACTTTATAATGCTTGCGCTACATAAACGAATATGGTTGAGCATTATTTTTTGATTTCTAGTGATTTCTCGATTACATCAATAATTCGATGTACTTGATCTATCGTAGAATGTTTTTCCCTAAATAAAAACTTAATGTGAGGGGATAAGATTCCTTTCTTCGATAATTGGTTTTAATCTTTTAAGAAGAACCTTTTCAAATAGTTTCAAATAGTTTATCATTCGGAGGTTTGTTCGGCTTAAGTATCATAGTTACTTCTGCAACTTTCCATTGTCTTATTACATATCTTAAAGGCGAAAAGCTGCATTAAGTATATGCACTAGTTTCATCAACACTTTCTCCGGTAACGCTTTTATTATCTGACTCGTTATAAGATCATAAACTGGAACCTTATGCGCATTCAGATTATTTTGGATTTCCCATTTAAATTCTTTCAATGTTAAAGGTGTAATTTTTATTTCATCCTGTATATTTATCGAAGTAATATTTTCCTCTTCCAGTTGTTTGGGTTAAAACTGGAATTTTTCTTCGAGGTGATTTGCAAACAAATCTTTTGCTTTTTGTTTAGCATTTCAAGCCCAATTTTCTTTATTTTTAATTGGAGGAACTTGAAGTTTGGGTCTTTTAAGGTTCTTAGTTGCTTTCCATAATAAATAATCAGTACCTTTTCGCTCAGTTAGAGTGCAAAAGTATTTATTAATTGACTGATTTTTAATGTCTTTTATTAGGTATTTTAATTTGTTACACAAATGGTTAAATACCTTCTTATTTTCCGGGTTTCAATGTTTTTGTCAATTCGTCCGTTCTTTTTTTTATTTTTAAGAAGTTCTCTCATGGATAGCTTCATTCCCTCACTATAATTAAGAGTGCTTTCCCACGCAGCACTTTGGATATTTGGATGACCTTATCTAGTTCGTCTTTTATTTGGACTGGTCCCTGTATTGGGTTTTGCAGACTAAATTTTTCTTTTAACTGTGTTTGGAAGAAATCCCAATTGGTTTTGTAGTTCGTTAATTTTGCGTTGCACTCTTTCATAATCATTGTTTGGCTAAGTATCATAATATCTGATTAATGATCTGATGATAGACTTTCACTGTTCTCTATATGAATATAATTATCTGGAATCCCTCTTGTAATAAAGAAGTCTATATTAGATCTGGAGTTTTACTGATATCTGTACGCCAATAAGTTGGTACCCCGCTTGAGTGAAACTCGCATTTTAGTTGTTTGCCTGTTGCGAACAGTTCTTTTTCTTTAGCAGTCGTTAACCGTGATCCCTAATAGGTATGTTTTTCATTATAGTCACCTCCAATGAAAAATACACTTCCTAGAGTTTTGAATAGATTAGTACTATCTATTTGTTTAAGATTGTATCTTGGAAGGCAATATATTGCTGAGATACTACAGGTTTTAGTATGGTTTAACTGTATTTTTATTGTTGTGACTTGCATGGAAAATTTCTCGACTTTAAGTTGTTCGTTATGTTTTATATGATCTTTTATGAGGACAGCTGATTCACCTCTAGCTTTGTTCTCTCGATCTAATGCATGGTAGCATCCTTTTATTTTACAGAATGAAGTTTTGGTGAAGTGGTTTTCTTATATAAGACATATATCTATATTATGCTATATAGATCAAACGATTTATTCTTCTGAAATATTTTGGAGTTCGTTAGAAAATTGCAACCAGATTTATTATAATAAATAGTCTGATATATAATATAATACATCATTATCATCGAAGACATTCAAATACCGATTAAAAATAGTATGTTGTACTCAACAAATTTAATACAACATAATTAACTCAAAATTTTCTTTTTGCCTTCTTGTATTATTCAAGAAGGCAAATGAAAATTACAGATAGGAAAAAGTACTATAAATCATAACCTACAAATATGTTTATTTAATTAATTTAGTTGCCGAAATATTAAACTGGTGATGACGTCGTTTCACTATTATTGTCAATATTGGCCTAATTTAGTCGCTTCAAAATCTCACATTTCAACTCGAGAGGAAGTAGTAGCAGTATAGATACCCCGATAGAGGCAGGATGCAAAAACGATGTTTCGCCATCTGATTACAGTCGGATGTGGAAATTAACATACCTATGTGTGTTCATCTCGACATCTGAACGTAAAGTGACTCTGTTGGAGAACAGAATTAAATACTATAGAATGGCATGGAGCTATGCAATGTGCATATAGTTCTACGTAAATCGGACCTATAACTGTACGTCCTCGATTTGGTTATGTAATGGTTATGTGAACCGCGTAAGATTTGGGACTGCTTTGAGTCCTAAAAAAGATTGCAAAGATATAGACTTAAATCCAATATGGGGTTTATGAAAAATCTTGTTTTTGAAACGAAATAAGTTTGTTGATGAAAACTAGCTTCTGTACAATAGCAGTGTCCAACTGTTGTAAAAATGTTGTTTCTGGCTAATCACTATATCATAAGAGGGCGGTCTGAGAAGTCTGGAAAAATGAAACAAGGAATAATATTTTCGACCAAAAAAAATATTTTAAACGTAGTCGCCGCCTTTTAGCTTGATACACTCCAACGTTTTTTCCAATTTTTCGATCCCTTTCGATTTCTCTAACCCTTCAAAACAGGCTTTTGTTGTATAAATGATCCCCTCATTAGTGCCGAATTTCTTTCTGCCGACCCATTTTTTCAAGTTCTGAAGAAGGAAATAGTCACAGAGGACTAAGCCTTCAGAATATGGCAAATGTGGAAGCATTTCGTTGCGAAATTCATGGATTTTGCCCATGGCAAATACACACGTGTACACCCGTGCATTGTCTTGAAAGAAGAGAACTTTTTTCTTCGTTAAATGGGTCATTTTTCT
This sequence comes from Tipula lateralis, assembly GCA_963932295.1. NCBI lineage: Eukaryota > Metazoa > Arthropoda > Insecta > Diptera > Tipulidae > Tipula > Tipula lateralis. Next base: position 103,790,607 of record OZ010738.1, read on the forward strand.
TTCAAAACGCCGGTGAAACGATCAAATGAGTTGCAGTAATATTCTGACATTTCTCCCCTTTTGAAGGTAATCGATGTGGATTATGCTGCGTATATCCCAAAAACTGTGGACATGACCTTGTTTGGCCCATAAAACCGTCTTAGTCTTACAAATAGACTGTTAAGACTGTTATTTGGTCTCCGGTGTATAGTGATGGATCCATGTTTTATTCACAGTTATAAAACGACGCAAAATTCCTTTTAATTTAACTTGAATATTACCAAATCTGCCTCTAAAGTTGTTATACGTGTGCATTTTTTTGGTATATTGTAAGCAAACGCGACACCAAACGCGCTGATAACGTTTTCATATTCAAAAGTTCGTGTAAGATATTGTGCAATTGTGCATACATTCATTTGAGATGCCTACTATTTCAGCTATCTCGGGCACTTTCACTCTGTGTTCTTCCAATACGGCATCATAGATTTTGTCAATCATTTTTGATGCGGTTACTTCATTTTGCGTCTTGAACGTAAGAAATCAGTTGTGCTTGTACGACTACATAACGAAACTCAGTAAACCCCTTGTGAATCATTTTAATCGATGGTGAAGAGTCCCCATATTTATCAAGCTTTGTTTTGGTTTGCGTTTAAAAATTCTAAAGAACTTAAAAAGTTTGAAAAGTATTACATCGTCTAAAAGTATGTCGTTGAGTCTTGGATATGATCATTAAATAAACAAATGTAAATCAACATTGTAAGGTGTTCCTCCTTGGTTATGCTTATGGCATTAAGCGAGATAATAAATACAGCTCATGACTTGTGTTACTCACTTTTGATGGGACTAATAATGCAGAGTATAGTTTATAAAGATACTCTAAAAATTTGTTAGTATCTGAATAAACTATTTTCATTTTCCAACTCAAGTCCCATATTTCTATGGAAAGAGCCATTTCGAATAATTTGATTAGTCAAGAGATCAAGCAAAATAACCATGGAAATTGTTTGTGTCATCAACACTGGTTGAGGAGGACCATTAATATTCTTTAAGAAAATACTGAAGATGTGCCAAAAGCAGTTTGAAAATACAAAACTATACTTTGACTGAAGGAGCCAAATTTCAACGGTGCTTTTAAAACTTTTTTTCGAAGTGGAAAATTTATTTCAGTGACAGTCAATTTGACAAGTAATTTGTGTTGGCATTTAATTTGAGCTCAGTTTGGTTTGCTAAATCTTGTTTCGAAAATTATGGTTCTTTTTGCGAAACCTACTGTGCTATACACCTATTTTACATAGTCAATATCCTCTTCCACAGAGTCTGTTTGATACCGACTATTTCGAATATTTCTGTTATTCTGATGTATTAAAATTATTATCAACAGAGTTGTGTTGCCATTTATTGACAGTTGACATATGTAATTCAACGTTGTAAGATATGCTTTGAACCGAATTGAAATTCCGAAAATTGACTACATAAATGAAAATTAACCAGAAAGTTCGAAAAGATCATATGCTGCTGTTTTATATAATACTCGTATATTAGTACATACAGTACACTATACCATCAATCAATGCAACATAAAATTATTTTATTTAACTTAAGTGGCGTAATTCCGCAAACGACGAGAAATAACTGCGATAGGCAGAAAGTATTGTTGTGCAGGTCTGTCTATCCTTGTGGAATCTCACACTACAACTCGAGAAATAGTACCAGCAAATCCTGACTATCTAATATGGCGCTTGTGAAAAACATCTTTATTTGGTGCCGTATACAAATTAAATCAAAATTGTAAAAGTTTAAAGAAAACAATATAATTATACAGAACAAATAAGGAATGGAAAGGTTAAAGTAAGTTTTTTAGCTTTCCCTAAGATCCAGTGGTGGACCTAAAATTTTATTATACTAAACAATTTTTTCGAATATCACAAGATCTAATTTAAACATGCCTTACATATATGCCGTTCGAGGTATAACTTGTGGCGTTCTGAGCAACTCCAACAAATACAATTAAATTATCTCACGCCACAGTTAATTAATAAAATATTTCGTGTTAAGTTCTTGTAATTCACTAGTACTGTTGCGTCACAACTAAACATATATATACGAATCCCACAGTATGAACATGAAGTCCGGTAGCATATGTCTGATGAGATGGATTTGATCTTTTCGATCACACGGTCATTCAATGACGTCATCAGATCGAAACCGGCCTAGTGGATTACAAGAAACCATCAACTCAGATTTACAATTACATTCAACATTTACATTAAAGCAATACCCTTTCTTCAAACTAAAGATTTTATATGTCTATTATCACTTCTAGTATTCCGCAGTGGTTAAACGTCCTTATTTGCACCAAATCAAGGACGCACGGTTATATTTTCAACTTGCGTGAACGAGCTCCACGCTGCCTTGTTCTATACTAGCATTTAACCTTCAACTACTGCGCCATTTTGGTCGTTAAACCTGGTCATTTAGTTCTAATATATAATCGATAAAATTCATGTTTTTAAGTCGCGAGATGATTTTGCGTGCTAAACAATTTGACAAACATTATAATCATATTTAATCAAATCTATTTTATATAAACGTACCAATGAGAAATCTGTCACTTGATAATAATATCCATGTGACTTAAATCATCATTTTTGAATAAAAAAAATTTGTTCACACTATTGTGTGTTGGGATAATAATTGTAAGTTGGTACAACAATTCAATGTCTAGTCAACTCATCAATGACAGCACGTGAAACAATTCTTAATTCTTTGTTTCGCTTGATATTGAACAATTGGTTAAGTCGCTTCCGTTCGGAAAAATGGCCAAAACCATTTATACATATATATATAGTACTAAGCGTC